>JBBNBP010000332.1:0-25565 GCA_039737535.1 Lagodon rhomboides
TCCTCCTCCTGATGATATAAAGTCCTCCTCTCCTCCTCCTGATGATATAAAGTCCTCCTCTCCTCCTCCTGATGATATAAAGTCCTCCTCTCCTCCTCCCTGATGATATAAAGTCCTCCTCTCCTCCTCCTGATGATATAAAGTCCTCCTCTCCTCCTCCCGATGATATAAAGTCCTCCTCTCCTCCTCCCGATGATATAAAGTCCTCCTCTCCTCCTCCCGATGATATAAAGTCCTCCTCTCCTCCTCCTGATGATATAAAGTCCTCCTCTCCTCCTCCTGATGATATAAAGTCCTCCTCTCCTCCTCCTGATGATATAAAGTCCTCCTCTCCTCCTCCTGATGATATAAAGTCCTCCTCTCCTCCTCCTGATGATATAAAGTCCTCCTCTCCTCCTCCTGATGATATAAAGTCCTCCTCTCCTCCTCCTGATGATATAAAGTCCTCCTCTCCTCCTCCCGATGATATAAAGTCCTCCTCTCCTCCTCCCGATGATATAAAGTCCTCCTCTCCTCCTCCTGATGATATAAAGTCCTCCTCTCCTCCTCCTGATGATATAAAGTCCTCCTCTCCTCCTCCTGATGATATAAAGTCCTCCTCCTCCTCCTGATGATATAAAGTCCTCCTCTCCTCCTCCTGATGATATAAAGTCCTCCTCTCCTCCTCCTGATGATATAAAGTCCTCCTCTCCTCCTCCTGATGATATAAAGTCCTCCTCTCCTCCTCCTGATGATATAAAGTCCTCCTCTCCTCCTCCTGATGATATAAAGTCCTCCTCTCCTCCTCCTGATGATATAAAGTCCTCCTCTCCTCCTCCTGATGATATAAAGTCCTCCTCTCCTCCTCCTGATGATATAAAGTCCTCCTCTCCTCCTCCTGATGATATAAAGTCCTCCTCTCCTCCTCCTGATGATATAAAGTCCTCCTCTCCTCCTCCCGATGATATAAAGTCCTCCTCTCCTCCCTGATGATATAAAGTCCTCCTCTCCTCCTCCTGATGATATAAAGTCCTCCTCTCCTCCTCCTGATGATATAAAGTCCTCCTCTCCTCCTCCCGATGATATAAAGTCCTCCTCTCCTCCTCCTGATGATATAAAGTCCTCCTCTCCTCCTCCTGATGATATAAAGTCCTCCTCTCCTCCTCCTGATGATATAAAGTCCTCCTCTCCTCCTCCTGATGATATAAAGTCCTCCTCTCCTCCTCCTGATGATATAAAGTCCTCCTCTCCTCCTCCTGATGATATAAAGTCCTCCTCTCTCCTCTCCATATCTCTCTGTATATCCTGCATGTTGGACCCATTTGGAGTTTAGATCAAATTATTCAAGTGTAAATTATATCATCGTTTTTATAAAACACACAAAATAAGCAGTGGCGTGGGGAAAATTTCCGAGGAAGCCAAGTGAGATACAACCTCTAAGCTGTGTGTGTTTTAAGGGGGCAGAAAATCGTATGTTGCAATTTATATGTTGCTACTTCATGTAGTCGGATGAACTATTAGAGCGCCCAGCATCATTTTACCAGGACTGACACACGCTTGTTATCTAACCGACACTTTGAGCACCGACGCGCTCTCTCTCTCTCTCTCCCTCAGTCACTACACACACACACACACACACACACACACACACACACACACACACACACACACACACAGTCCTCTTAAACATCTCATTAATTTATGCAACCACCCTCCCAAAAGCACAACCAGCTACTTAATGCACAGCACACATTTGATATCGGAAAGATGCGAATTCATTCACACACTCAATCAGAAGCCGTTAAGTTTTACGTCCACGTCAAACACCACTTGTACGCTCTATGTGAGATACACACATGCTTTTCACTTTTCCTTATCGTTTATACATATAATAATAAATGCAAATGTAGCACCTTTAACCTCAATGTTAGGAAGAAACCACATTCTCTAGGTTCAGAAAGCTGGACTCTGAGTGGAAATTGAACAGTGATCATTTATTTCATCCAACAATATTATTCCGTTGTGCACATATTTAGAAAATCCCCAAAATAAAATAGAGCTCTTTAATAAAAATAAGAAATAGAAAAATAAAACAAGGAAAGTTCAAATAAAAGTGTCCTTTTCTTCTGTATCAGAAGATAAAGTTCAGTTCTGTGTTAGTGTTTGGATATTTCTCTGTTCATTCTACTACCCGGGTAGATTTTGTGGTGAACGTTCTTATCTGTATCAAAGTGGAGTGAGTAGATGTCTGTAGTCTTTTGGAGTGGATCCCGTTCTCCGTTCTCTGTCGATCGCCTGGCTCGCCACTGAACCGCTGAAGGTTCAGAATTCGTACCGATCAATCCCTGATCCGGCAGAAGCATAAAACCAGTCTACACACATGGTGCAGAAAATACACTTCCGTTACTATCATATTCATATTCATGACTTTCTACTACTCTTACTCTGATTCTCTGCATATTCATACCAAATGCAGTAAGTACACAGTTCAAATCATTGTAAATTATAGTGTACACACTTGTAGCAGTGTTATTTTAACACAATTACTCATTATGAACTTGTACTTTTAACATAAATAGACTTATTGGTCCTTTTAAGCAGTATTTATATTAAGAACAGCTTATTAAATCAGTATTTATCTTTTTAACCATAACTGAATTTTATCAATTCACTCTTTTAAATCATCATGTGTATTTAAATAACCACAATGAAATAAATCACATTATGTACACAAAACAGTACATTAGAACAATATTCTTACATCCTAACATCATATTCCATCCCTGTCTCTTTCATTAATATAGTGGTGGCACATAGCTTGACCAGCTACATCATTAGCATCTACATTTAACATCAAGCAGGCTGCCTGAGCTAGCATCACGGCTTCCCGCGATTAGCCTTAGCACGGTAGCTAGCGATCTTTTTAAAGTTACTTTTTCACATAACACAATGATACAACAGTACCACAGTGGGTCAAAACATTGGATAATAACTCCGACTGGTTTTATGAAAGTGTCTCGGTAAGCAACAGCTTCACATGAGCTAATATCAACAAGCTAAAAACCAAGGCCTAGCCTCTAGCATCTTAGCAATGTAGCTTTGCTCTTACCGGAGTCCACAGAGTGCTTATACGGTCGCAGCAGCTCCTCTCTCTTTCTCTCAAGATTCAAAAGGATTCTCTCCTAATAAACGAAAGGTTTATCAACACACTACGTGAAGATTAATTGTGAATTTGCGAGTTTTTACTTCACGTTTCATACCCAGGTTCGTCAGCTCGTTCAACAGGTGTGTTTCTCTCGCTCGGTGTATCAGCAATGCGTGTGGCTCAGTGTTAGGGCGTGAGTCGACATGCTCACTGACGGTGAGAATCAACACAGGCTGATATGCGCCACCATGTGGTGGGGCATAATAACTACAATTTATATTACATATATGGGTTTAGTAACCATGTGGGTTACACAAATGTTCATTATACAGCAACACAACAACCCAGTACCAGCGGCTATAAACAGCACACCTGACACGTAACGTACTGTACGTATTCAGACAGCCCGGCCCGTCATGGCCGCTGTCCGTGCTGCTCACTTTCTCCACATAAACAACAATAAACAACTTCAGTGGACTCACATGCTGCTTAATCAAAGCAAGCAAGACACAGTAAGGACTATGACCACATCAAAAATAACACACATTGCTAATTGGGCAGTTCAGTAACTATTAAGCTGCGCACAGAAAAAAAAATTGCGTTTTGCTCACCCTAGTTGAAAAGGAAGGCTGTCTCTCCAGGTGGCAAAGTGATCAATGACCATGTCGTAGAACTTCTCCACTGGCCTTCAGGTCCTCCACAACAACAGAGTCGATGGACATCATGGCCAAGTTGACAAGCCTGTCCTGTCCACATGTGTTCCTCACTAATCCTGACGCGTCCAAACAGCTTCAGTTTCACAGCACAGTCGATGTGATTTTTTGATTTGCAGTGTCTTTCAGTTGCCCGAGACAGGTTGGCAAGGTCGGTGAATCCTGTGGTAGCCCAGGGATTGTTCAGAGAGCAGGAATCCTGGTCAACAAGGAGACAGGGCCAGCAAAATAGCCGCTAACGCTAAGATTGGCGCTAACGCTACCAGCTAGCCGCTCAGTGCGGACTGCGACGTAATTCTCCTCGTTGAAAGTCCGAAAACATTTCTTCCTGCTGCTGTAGAGGCAGTTTAGTAAAATCATTTTTTACTAAATACTCCAAATCTCCACCCTCCATAATTGCACTGAATAATTTTGCTAGCTTACCAAACTATCAACACAAATCAACAAATCTTCATTCACTGAGTTGCTGATGACGTACTGTGATTTGATTGGCGTGAAGCCAACGAGTTCGGGGCTTCCCTTGACACTGTCCTGACCAATCACAGGGGAGCAGTGTCATGACAATCGCCTCACCTGATTGGCCAGCTCAGCTCGGCCTCCTCACAGACAGCAGAGTGCAGTACCATGTTTTCAACGCTCATTCACCACGTAACATTTACAGGGGCGCTGTTTCACACATCATAAAACGCTCAATGATTAATGAAGAGAGACGAGGAGGAGACGACAGAGACACAACACAGAGGGATTACGCAAACTGTTAAAAAAGTGTTTTTATTAAATTACGGTTATATTCTGAAAAAAGTGAGGAAGCCTGGCTTCCCTTGGCCTCCGCAAGAAAACGCCACTGAAAATAAGGTGGATCCAGACCGGCAGAATAAACCGTTTGGTGCTCAGATGTTTTTTCAGTCACTGAAAAAAAGATGTACATGAAAAAAGTCAGTAAAATCTGGATTACATTATTTTTATTATTTAGTATATAATTGTTTAAAAAACGTTTTCACCTGTGTGGTTTTCTCAGAATAAGAGGATTTAACAGAGGAACTCGTCTCCTCTCGTCTTCCTCCATGAATTTATCCATATCTCAACACGACAAACAAAGATAATATTTAAGTGTAATTCTGAAAATGGTTTCCAAATATCCGCCTGCTGTCGAGGACGCCTGCACCAACCGGTTAAACTGTTTGGTTTTATTGTGGAGCAGTGAGCACTTTGACGGATCGATGGAAGGAGTTTCTGAAACAAGCTGCTGATTTCATGAATCCTTCAGTTTTCTGGAGGATGGAAGATGAAACTGAATGTTTAATAAAAGCAGTTTGGTTTCATCTTATTATCTGAGATGAGAGCTTCCAGTTTTCTTACTGAAAGAAGACACTGAGGCTCGTTTCAGTGCTGATGGTGTTTGGTTCTGCTGCTGGTGGAGAATCTGACGGAGAGACGACCAGGAGGAAGGAGACGAGGAGACGAGGAGACGAGGAAGTGAGGAGGTGAGGAGGGGGAAGGAAGCAGGAAACAGAAGGAGGAGACAATAAGAAGTGAAGAGGCAGAGCGAGGATAACAGGAGGAAGAGGAGGATGAGGAGGAAGGCTTCACTGCCTCTCACTTCTGCTCCGCCTCCCAGCCAATCAGCAGCCACCTCTGCTTCCTACACACCTGTTACCTTAAATACACTCAGCACTGTGTGTTCAGTATCACACACACACACACACACACACACACACACACACACACACACACACACACACACCCCTCCAGTACCGGTGCCTCCTGCCTGTCTGGATCTCTGTGGTTCTGTGCTGCTCTCTAGTGGACCGAACAGAAAGCTGCAGGTTCAGTAAATGAAACACTTCACAAAGTCTTTGAGGGGAAACACAGTCGACACACAGTTTGTATTTTCTGCCACCAGGTGTCTCTGAATCAAAGCAATTCAAATAAAAGCGTGATGACATCACAAAGTCACGTGGGACCATGTGACTTTATCTTCACTGTTAACAGAAAACACAGCTGAAGACAATCTGACTCAAATGTTCACAGACGAGGCGACTTCTTAAAGTTTCTTCACTTCACGTTAACTTCTGTTCGCTGACTTCCTTCCTCGCTCTCTGACGCGTCGCCTGATGTTTCCTCTGGTTTGAACATCGTTGGAAACATTTGTGACGATGAAAGAACTCAACAAACAGACAGTGAAGTCATGTGAATGTGGAAAAGTTACATATCATATCTTTAATTCATAAATTACTAGTTTCCTCACAGATTCAGATTATTAGTACAAAATATAAATCAACAAATAAACTAGAATGACACTCAGCCCACGTTTATACACAGCAGGGTATTTAGAGAAACGAATATTTCCCCCCTCCGTTTTCAAAAATAACATCGTGCACACAACATCGTTTTCAAAAAAGTTGTCATTTCCATCAACCCGCATAAATACGCCGTCGAGCGCCATTCTAACTCTGCCAAACCTCTGGGCGGCAGTGTAGGGAGAAGGATGAAGCCATGCAAGCCAATCAGAATCCTCAGAATCAACAACAACGAATAACACGAGCGACTTCCTGTTCCTTTCAAAACAAAGCTCACATGACGTTAAGCATTTTCTGGCGCATAGCCTAATGAGCGTGAGAAGCTAAAACCCCGTTTCTCCCAGCTGACACGACAACACATAACCGGAGTTTTTAGAAAGAATCGTTTTCTGTGATTAAAAACGGGGTTTTCGTGTAAATGAGAGGCCAAACCGCCTGGAAATATCTGCGTTTTCCCTTCGTGTAAACGGGGCTTTAAAGTTAACTTCCGTTCGCCGACTTCCTTCCTCGCTCTCTGACGCATCGTCTGATGTTTCCCAGGAAGTTAAAATCACAGATTTCTCTGGTTGGAAACATTTGTGATGATGAAAGAACTCAACAAACAGACAGTGAAGTCATGCGAATGTGGAAAAGTTACATATCATATCTTTTAATTCATAAATTACTAGTTACATCACAGATTCAGATTATTAATACAAAATATAAATCAACAAATTAACTGGAATGACACTCAGTAGAGCGCATACCTCCGCCATGGGCCCGACAGTCTCATACAATTCAATCGAGCCTGATCCAGAATCAGCTGGATATCATCACTCTGAATTCAAATCACCCTGCTTAATGATTATAAGATCACCAGATCTGAAATCACATATACCTGAACACGCCTGATTCTTTTTACCTTCATCAGGATCCATCAATTCTTCTGTGAGGAATTAAATAAAACATTCAGAAATGGTCCGTCTGTGTGGATCTGCACCAGATGTTTGGTTCAGAGACTCGTCCTGCGTCCTGCTGACAGAGCAGCCAGCAGACGAGGGTGGAATCACTGCTGTGCTCTGATAAAGGCTGGTGATCGAGCCGAGCTGACTAACTGCCCCAAACATCCTGTTTAGCTTCATGATGCAGTGAGTAGTTGTTGTCGATCGACTCCACAGCTCGAGCTGACAGAAGTTTAAATGATTATGTCGCCCTCTGGTGTCACAATTAAAAACTGCACACAGTGTTTTCTACACAAGCTTTATTTTATCAAATCAAATAAACTTTATCGACAACAGAAATTTCTGAATCGAATGATTTACAGTTTATTTTCATCTTTCATGTTTGAATGATTTTTAAAGAAACTTTATAAATTCCTTATATTTGCTGCCAACTTTCTACAAGAGGATTAAAAACAGTCACATGAACTTTAACCTTCCATTAATTAAAATTGCTTGAAAGGTTTGATACAAATTGAACTAATTTAAACATATCTTAAAGCTTTCTTAGCCTTTTTGTTCTACACATCTTTGATTAAGGTGTAATAGTAAAAGCAGGTCGTGGATCTGATCCTGGTACAAATAATAATAAAAAAAATTAAATTACAACTAATGGCTATCAAAATTACTGACATTAAACATTTCAAACAACATCACAAATCATGTTTTACATCAGTAAAGTCTGTTAATCGACTCTTGTTCAGTGATTTCATGATCAGATTCTCTTCATCCACACAATCAGTGTGTTGGAGCAGAATCTCAGCTGTGTACAAGCAAATAATGAAGCGTCTCCTTATTGATTATGATCATGTGAGCTGAACTCATCAGGAGCAGCGAGAGCCTCCGTGGCTGAACAGACACAGGAAGGAGCGCCGCCTGAACAAAGTCCAACATTTACAGAACAACAGGAAGACGTCAAAGTACCGCCCACAATGTTTGATTGACAGGTGATCTGTGTGCAGTGAAGAAAGGCCACAACAATCAGCTCTCAGCAACAATGATGGAAACACAACAAGGCTGAAGACATGAAACACACAATTTAACCCACTGACCCTGAAATGACTTCAGTCTATTTGAGTTTACTGAACTCAGCAGAGCCGATAAAAACTCAAAGTCCAGCATAGAGAGGCTGAGTGAATGTGGTCTGGACTCTGTGGAGGAGAGTCATGGTGTCAGAGACGCTGTAGAAGGACAGAATACCTGCACTGTGATCCAGGTACACTCCAACTCTGGAGGACTGAGGACCTGAGACGGGAGTTTGGACTTTGTTGTGATAAAAGTTATAACTGTTTGTGGAACAATATAACATCCAAGATTTGTCATTGGATCCAAATCAACATTCCTCTGAGCTCCCTGCTCTGCTGATGTTCTTGTATGCGACTGCTACACCAACTCCTCCTCCTCTCCACTCCACCTCCCAGTAACAACGTCCAGTCAGACTCTCTCTACTCAGGACCTGAAACCACTCAGTGAATCTGTCTGGATGATCAGAATAAGACTGTTGTTGACTCGTGAATGTTGCTTTTCTGTTCCCCTCAGATAATAACAGACATCTGTTTGCTGTGTTTGGATCCAGTGTGATTTCACGTGAATATCTTAAGAAGTCAGCTCTGGTCTTGTTCTCTGGTTGTGACAGTAAAACATCCACTTCAGTCACTGTCAGTGAGATGTTTGTCCATGTCTCTCTCAGGACGTCCTGTAGTTTGTCTCTGAGCTCTGACACAGCTGCTGTCACATCCTCAAAGTACTTCAGAGGACGGATCTTGATGCTGGATGAGTGTGTAGACTCACTGAGTGCTGACAGTGAGGGGTAGTTGTGTAGAAACTGGGTGTGATCCTCTGTGTGTGAGAGCTTCTTCAGCTCAGCGTCTTTCCTCTTCAGCTCAGTGATCTCCTGCTCCAGCTTCTCCTGAAGCTCTTTGACTCGACTCACTTCAGTTTCCTGCTGGGATCTGACCTGCTGCTTCACATCAGAGCGTCTTTTCTCCATGAGACGGATCAGCTGGGTGAAGATCTTCTCACTGTGCTCCACTGCTTTATCAGCAGAGCCATTGATGGCCTCCACCTCCTGTTGAAGCAGCTTCACATCTTCCTCTCTGTCCTGGATTCTCTGCTGGATGTTGTGTCGACTCCCCTCCAGCTCTCTCTGCCTCTCAGTCCTCTCTGCTGCAGCTGACACTGTGTCGTGGCCTTTATGTTCGTCCATGGAGCACAAAATACAGATGGTCTGCTGATCAGTACGGCAGAAAATCTTCATCACCTCATCGTGACGAGAGCAGATGTTCTCCTGGAGCTTCTCTGACGGCTCCACCAGCTTGTGTTTCTTTAATGGAGCTGCTTCATAATGAGGCTGCAGGTGTTTCTCACAGTAAGAGGCCGGACAGGATAAACAGGACTTAACTGCTCTCAGTTTCCTCCCAGTGCAGACGTCACAGGCCACATCTTCAGGTCCAGCATAGCAGTGATCAGCAGGAGCAGCTTGGAGTCCAGTCTTCTTCAGCTGCTCCACTAAAGCTGCTAACATGGTGTTTTTCAGCAGCTCAGGCCTCGGTATGAAGCTCTTCCTGCACTGAGGGCAGCTGTAGATCCTCCTCTCATCCTCTGTGTCCCAGTGGTCTTTAATACAGTTCTTGCAGTAGCTGTGTCCACAGGGAGTAGCCACCGGATCCTTCAGTAGATCCAAACAGATCGGACAAGAGAAAGTCTCTCGGTCCAGCTCAACTGCTCTCTGCGCCATTTCACCTCTCAGTGCCAACGACCGTCTGAGCTTCACTTCCTGATAACTGAAGTTATAATGACGGAACGAGATAAGATATCAGAGAGAAGAGGGAGCGGTTATCGACCTTTGACTCAGTCCAGGACGAGGAGCAGCTCTGTGAATCTGGACTTTGTTTCCTCTTTTACAACGAAGCCTCAGTTAAAACCTGCTCCACATTTGAAAACATCAGAGTTTTTAGTTGTAAAATATTTCTTGGCTCCTCAGACTCTGCTGATGTTTCTCTAACTCTTCCTCTGATTCTGTTCACTTTTCTTCTCCTGGTTAAAAACAGCTGACTGACAGTCGGGAGTGATCAGACTGAACTCTCATAAAGACTCAAGCTGCTGTATAATAGTTGTCTCACACAGTTAATGATCTACTTTGAAGCACTCGTCATAAAACAGGTGAGTTTCAGAATGAGCCAAAGCAGCATTTCAAGCTTCAGACGTGTTGCAACAAAAATCAGAAGACAAGTTATTAATTAACTGTGAATTATTACCTCATTTATATTGTCAATATTAAAATTCCGAGTTTGAATTTCTTCTATAAAACTACGGAGTGCTTCTTTAATATCTCGTGTTTTTATATCACCTGCAAGATACTTTGAACTGGCATTTAATCTGTTTGAAAGGTGCTCTATGAATTAAGTTTGATTGATTGGTTGAATTAATAATAGTGAAATATTAAAGGAACAGTTCACCCAGAAATTAAATTACGTCCTCCTCTCCTCCTCCTGATGATATAAAGTCCTCCTCTCCTCCTCCTGATGATATAAAGTCCTCCTCTCCTCCTCCTGATGATATAAAGTCCTCCTCTCCTCCTCCCGATGATATAAAGTCCTCCTCTCCTCCTCCCGATGATATAAAGTCCTCCTCTCCTCCTCCTGATGATATAAAGTCCTCCTCTCCTCCTCCTGATGATATAAAGTCCTCCTCTCCTCCTCCCGATGATATAAAGTCCTCCTCTCCTCCTCCTGATGATATAAAGTCCTCCTCTCCTCCTCCTGATGATATAAAGTCCTCCTCTCCTCCTCCTGATGATATAAAGTCCTCCTCTCCTCCTCCTGATGATATAAAGTCCTCCTCTCCTCCTCCTGATGATATAAAGTCCTCCTCTCCTCCTCCCGATGATATAAAGTCCTCCTCTCCTCCTCCTGATGATATAAAGTCCTCCTCTCCTCCTCCCGATGATATAAAGTCCTCCTCTCCTCCTCCTGATGATATAAAGTCCTCCTCTCCTCCTCCTGATGATATAAAGTCCTCCTCTCCTCCTCCCGATGATATAAAGTCCTCCTCTCCTCCTCCCGATGATATAAAGTCCTCCTCTCCTCCTCCCGATGATATAAAGTCCTCCTCTCCTCCTCCCGATGATATAAAGTCCTCCTCTCCTCCTCCCGATGATATAAAGTCCTCCTCTCCTCCTCCTGATGATATAAAGTCCTCCTCTCCTCCTCCTGATGATATAAAGTCCTCCTCTCCTCCTCCTGATGATATAAAGTCCTCCTCTCCTCCTCCTGATGATATAAAGTCCTCCTCTCCTCCTCCTGATGATATAAAGTCCTCCTCTCCTCCTCCTGATGATATAAAGTCCTCCTCTCCTCCTCCTGATGATATAAAGTCCTCCTCTCCTCCTCCCGATGATATAAAGTCCTCCTCTCCTCCTCCTGATGATATAAAGTCCTCCTCTCCTCCTCCTGATGATATAAAGTCCTCCTCTCCTCCTCCTGATGATATAAAGTCCTCCTCTCCTCCTCCTGATGATATAAAGTCCTCCTCTCCTCCTCCTGATGATATAAAGTCCTCCTCTCCTCCTCCTGATGATATAAAGTCCTCCTCTCCTCCTCCTGATGATATAAAGTCCTCCTCTCCTCCTCCTGATGATATAAAGTCCTCCTCTCCTCCTCCCGATGATATAAAGTCCTCCTCTCCTCCTCCTGATGATATAAAGTCCTCCTCTCCTCCTCCCGATGATATAAAGTCCTCCTCTCCTCCTCCTGATGATATAAAGTCCTCCTCTCCTCCTCCCGATGATATAAAGTCCTCCTCTCCTCCTCCCGATGATATAAAGTCCTCCTCTCCTCCTCCCGATGATATAAAGTCCTCCTCTCCTCCTCCCGATGATATAAAGTCCTCCTCTCCTCCTCCTGATGATATAAAGTCCTCCTCTCCTCCTCCTGATGATATAAAGTCCTCCTCTCCTCCTCCTGATGATATAAAGTCCTCCTCTCCTCCTCCCGATGATATAAAGTCCTCCTCTCCTCCTCCTGATGATATAAAGTCCTCCTCTCCTCCTCCCGATGATATAAAGTCCTCCTCTCCTCCTCCCGATGATATAAAGTCCTCCTCTCCTCCTCCTGATGATATAAAGTCCTCCTCTCCTCCTCCTGATGATATAAAGTCCTCCTCTCCTCCTCCTGATGATATAAAGTCCTCCTCTCCTCCTCCTGATGATATAAAGTCCTCCTCTCCTCCTCCTGATGATATAAAGTCCTCCTCTCCTCCTCCTGATGATATAAAGTCCTCCTCTCCTCCTCCTGATGATATAAAGTCCTCCTCTCCTCCTCCCGATGATATAAAGTCCTCCTCTCCTCCTCCTGATGATATAAAGTCCTCCTCTCCTCCTCCTGATGATATAAAGTCCTCCTCTCCTCCTCCTGATGATATAAAGTCCTCCTCTCCTCCTCCTGATGATATAAAGTCCTCCTCTCCTCCTCCTGATGATATAAAGTCCTCCTCTCCTCCTCCTGATGATATAAAGTCCTCCTCTCCTCCTCCTGATGATATAAAGTCCTCCTCTCCTCCTCCCGATGATATAAAGTCCTCCTCTCCTCCTCCTGATGATATAAAGTCCTCCTCTCCTCCTCCTGATGATATAAAGTCCTCCTCTCCTCCTCCTGATGATATAAAGTCCTCCTCTCCTCCTCCTGATGATATAAAGTCCTCCTCTCCTCCTCCTGATGATATAAAGTCCTCCTCTCCTCCTCCCGATGATATAAAGTCCTCCTCTCCTCCTCCTGATGATATAAAGTCCTCCTCTCCTCCTCCCGATGATATAAAGTCCTCCTCTCCTCCTCCTGATGATATAAAGTCCTCCTCTCCTCCTCCTGATGATATAAAGTCCTCCTCTCCTCCTCCTGATGATATAAAGTCCTCCTCTCCTCCTGATGATATTGTTTATTGTTTATTGTTTATTGTTAAAAAGATCCCCATTAGCTGTCACCAAAAGTGGGACGAGCTAGTCTTCCTGGGGTCCACAAGACAAACAAAAATCACTTAACAATTAAACATTGTAGACATTATTATAGACGTCATCAGAAATCATTCCGAATAAGTTATTACATTCATATCTATTACATAAATTCTCACTTTCATACAGTAAATATGTTAATTCACTACTCACAAATTTAAATAGTGCATTCTCAAGTAATAATTAAAAGATACTTTACTATTCAGTTCACGTATATTCAGTGGGCAATTATTCCAATAACTGATGGCACGATAAATAACTGTTCTCTTTAAGGCATTTGATTTTGGACATGGTAACATCATCTGACCACCATTAGCTGACCTTGTCACATAAGAATGAACCTGAAATCACATCTGACAATTTGGTTATATAAGAAAACAGGTTGAAAAGAATAGACAGTGTTTCTAAAAAATGTTGTTATATTGCAAGCCAACCTGTACTCTACCATTAACCAGGAAAGTTGACGGTGCATACTGATAGTGTTTGTTCTTATGGAACAATGTAAAACCAACCTGGCAGCTCTGTTCTGGGCAGTTTGTAATTTCCTTAGTTGACCTTTAGATGCGGAGGACCATACAGGTGCACAATAATCCAGGTGACATAAAATTAACGATTTAGCCACCTGTCCCACAATATTTGTAGGGACATAAGAAAGACATTTCCTCACCATTGAGATACCACAACCCATCTTCCTCACTATGGTATCAATGTGTTCTGCCCATGACAACTGATTATCAATTATTATGCCCAATAATTTTACTTTATCTACCTGTTCTATAGGTTCCCCAGACAAGTTCAAACTCATCTTTGGTGTAGATGACAGTTTATGACTTGATCCCAAGATAATTGATTTGGTTTTAGAGATATTCAGTACCATCTTATTTTGTTTTATCCAATCAAAAACCATATTTAACTCAGCTGACAAAACATTGTCCAGTTCACTGACAGTTTTTGCAGCATAATACAGTGTGGAATCATCAGCATACATTTGTACAGTCGCTTTACACAAAACTGATGGTAAATCATTTGTGAAGATACCATATAAGAGTGGTCCCAGACAGCTCCCTTGCGGGACCCCACAATCCAAGACCCTGGAGTGAGACCAACTGCCAGTGTAATAAACCCGTTGCGTCCTACTTGTGAGATAACTCTTCATAAATTTGATGGCGGTTGGACTAAATCCATAGCATTCTAATTTACTGATGAGTAGATTATGATCTATGACATCAAATGCCGCACTGAAATCGAGTAATACTGCACCAGTCATCTTAGAATTATCCATTTCTTTAAGCCAATCATCCGTCATTGCTGTAAGGGCGGAACAAGTTGAATGGTTATGTCTGTAAGCAGGCGCGTCGTTAGACCTGGGCATTCGGGGCAATAGCCCCGGATGTTTTGGGCAATAGCCCCGGATCTCGCTGCCTTAAAATAACTATAATTGCCTAATGATGAAAATAGCCCCGAGGTTTCTATGTGGCTGCATATCGAACGGCCAGCAGCCACAAATGCAGCAGTGTCACCAGCTTGTGCAGAAGCTGACCTGTCCCTTGCAGCACACATTATGCCCATATATGGGCAGAGCCAGAATAATCTGTTGCAAATTCAACATCAGTGTGATTCTTTCCCGCTCTATGTGTCACTAACCCCATTCACACTGGCGTTTGGGTGCGGCTTCTTGCGCCAATTCTCCGCATCCGTCCCAGTGTGAATCTCTCCGATGCGGCGAGGGGTGCAATTTCGCTCCGGCGCTGATCCGCCTCTGGAGGTAGTGTCAGGGCCGCATTATTGGCGAACCGAACCAGTGTGAACGGATCAGCCGGCGGCGCGTATCGAGGGCGTGTCGATCGGACGGTCGGTTAACTACACAGGTCCTTCACTCAACTTAATACAGAGAAATGTCCCACAAAGCAACGTTACAGGACCAAACAACAGTAACGTAGTAACTGGAACTGTCTTTAGCAACTTATATGAGGAAAAGAATACCGCAGATATGAGCGGAGAAGCGTCTGTCCTCCTGTCTGTCCTCCTGTCTGTCCTCCCGTCTGTCCTCCTGTCTGTCCTCCTGTCTGTCCTCCCGTCTGTCCTCCCGTCTGTCTGACCGACACATTTCTGCCCAAAAAACAGCGTCTGTCGGCGGCAAAAAACTTAAGCTCAGAGTGTTTGTGATGAAAATAAATCACCGCGACGGTCAGCCCTCCAGACCGAGACTTCGGTGAACTTTCCCCCGGAGGACAGCCTCCGTCCCCGCGAGTCAGACAGCGTCCAGTTTACTGATGGTGATGTAGGCTAATTATGTAATTTAGAGCGAAAAACGTAACTTCGTCACTTTCCAGGATGTTTGGTGGGTCAGGATCTCAATCACGACACATTATAACAGCATCCATATGATTATAAACTATCCGCGGGTTTAGATTGACGGGGGACACCGGGGAAACACCTTGAAAACACACCTACGTCATCATCATGACGTATACCGTCACGCCTCTTTAGGAGCTGCAGCGCCGGATTTCTGTGTGAATTCACGTCGGTTCGTCTTTAATGCGGAGCTGCTTCGCTCTGTGTGAATCGCTATCGGCGGAGAATTGCCGAACCGCCGCTGCGGAGATAATGTGTCTTCTCCTGTGTGAAAGGGGTTAGTGATATTACCAGAGCCCGTCTATCAGCCTGCTGTTCAGTAGGCCTATAGTGAGGGGAAATTAGCTTTATCTGTAATTAAAATATGACGATGAGGAGCCCAACGACTGGCCTTCATGTCCTTCTCAAACCACGTAGAAATTGCATCTTTAACAGCCCATTTTTCAAAATTTCCCGGACCCCCGTGAAGAAACAGACTCTATCTGCGGGCAGTGATGCCGGTAACGCGTTACTTACTAACCACTTCTGACCTCTTCTTTCAGTAACGAGTAATCTAGCGCATTAATATTACGAGAAAAGTAATCGGGTTAAAAGTTACTTATTCAAGTCACTGTGCGTTACTATTATTTTTTGTCATTTTCCTTAGTAAAAATATATATTTTTGCTTTATTTTTTCCATCTCGGGGAGTGATGTCACGTGCTACAAGTCACGTTTTCAGCATGAGGACAACTCACGTGTAACAGCACGCAGCGACACAAACACAAACAGCATGGAGGGAGGAGAGAGATGCGCGTTTTCTAGCTCATTATTTTGAGTTCGTGTCAGCTAAAGATGAGAAAATCAGAAAGCCACGGCCTCGACTTGTGCAGGAGGTCTCTCACCGCCCAAACAACAAGAGCTGGACTTCGGTGCAAAACAAGTAAGCTGGGGAGAGTTGAAGAAGTTGGTCGGCGGTATGTTGTAGAGGAAATGCTGCCCTTAAACAGGCTGACTCGCCCTCGTTTCTGCCATAACTCCTGCTAGTATCACTGCCGAGCTGCGTTACTGTTAAAAATGCACTTCAAATAAAGTGAGTATTGGCAAAACCCGTGGTCCTTTGTATGTTGAGTTGACGGGGTGTTGTCGGCAGCTGCTGAGTGTAACTAATACAGTAACGTGTAATCTAACTAAGTTACTTTCAAAAACAAGTAAACAGTAATCAGATTACTTTGCAGGGCTAAAGCCCCGGATGTTTTGCTCTCCTAGCGACGCCCCTGCATGTAAGCATGTTGGAAATCTGTATTCAAACCATTACAGTCAAAGTATTCCTCTATTTGTGAATGGACTATTCTCTCCATCAGTTTACTAAGAACTGGGAGAATAGTGATAGGTCTGCTGTTCTTGCCAGTGAGTGCTTGTCTGCCATCTTTGGGTAAGGGAATAATTTTACCTTCTTTCCAGATAGTGGGAAAAAAACCTTTCATTAAGCATGCATTTAATATATGACATATCGGACCATAAACATAGTCAGCTGCCAGACTAAGTACTTTACTGTCCAGCATGTCAGTACCCACTGAGCTGTGGTCAGGGAGGGACTTCAACAACTTCCTTACTTCTCCTTTATCCACAGTATTAAACTGAAAAGTGCAACACTTGTCTAACATCACATTATTTTTTATAAGTTTTAGATAATCAGAGTCAGTATCACCCGTATTCTGCCTTAGTGCATTGACCCTATTTATAAAAAAATCATTAAAATAATTTGCTATATCCAATGGTTTGGTCAGAAATATGCCGTCTGATTCAACAAAAGAAGCCCTGCCAGTTGTTTTTCTCCCCATTATTTCGTTAAGGGTTTTCCAGAGCTCTTTACCATCTTGCTTTACAGCATTTATTCTTTGCATATAATATTATTTTTTCATTGATCTATTCAGTTTTGTAACCTGGTTTCTCAATTGACAGTACTTGAATTTATCCTCCACTAATCCATACATTACTAATCTAGATTTGGCTTCATCTCTTTCCTTCATGAGACTTTTTAGAGTCTCATTCAACCATGGAGCTGGTCTCGCTTTTAAAATACACTTTCTCATAGGGGCATGTTTATCAACAATCTTCATAAAGCTTTCCATAAAGATATTTAAGGAGGTTTCAGGCTCCTCAGCAACATACACATCAGTCCAGTCAGCATCACCAACATCAGCCAAAAAACTTTCAGGAATTCATTTCTTAAAAATCCTTTTATGTATTATATTGATCTTACATTTAGGAATTTTTGTTTTCCTGGTAATTGCTATAATATTATGGTCACTAAAACCCACAGAGCGAGAAACTGGTTTAGTACAGCATTCAGGAATATTTGTGTAAATATGATCAATGCAAGTGGCAGAAGTATGGCCAGCACTGTTCGTGAAAATTCTGGTTGGTTGAGAGATCATCTGAGACAGATTACAAGCATTAATTAATGATACCATCTTTTGTTTCATTGGACATTGATTCGCAAACCAGTCTATGTTCATATCCCCAAGTAAAAAAATATCACAATTCACATCTGTAACTCTGTCAATTAACACACAAAAGTCGTTCAGGTATTGCACATCAGACCCAGGAGGTCTATAGCAGCATCCGATCAGCACCGGCTTCAGGTGAGGAAGATGCACTTTGACCCATAAAGATTCTAAACTATCTGAGATAAACTCGGAGCACAGTTTTGCTGGAAAATTATTTCTGATATATAATGCTATGCCAATTCTGCTAATTCTGAAAATGGTTTCCAAATATCCGCCTGCTGTCGAGGACGCCTGCACCAACCGGTTAAACTGTTTGGTTTTATTGTGGAGCAGTGAGCACTTTGACGGATCGATGGAAGGAGTTTCTGAAACAAGCTGCTGATTTCATGAATCCTTCAGTTTTCTGGAGGATGAAAGATGAAACTGAATGTTTAATAAAAGCAGTTTGGTTTCATCTTATTATCTGAGATGAGAGCTTCCAGTTTTCTTACTGAAAGAAGACACTGAGACTCGTTTCAGTGCTGATGGTGTTTGGTTCTGCTGCTGGTGGAGAATCTGACGGAGAGACGACCAGGAGGAAGGAGACGAGGAGACGAGGAAGTGAGGAAGTGAGGAGGTGAGGAGGGGGGAAGGAAGCAGGAAACAGAAGGAGGAGACAATAAGAAGTGAAGAGGCAGAGCGAGGATAACAGGAGGAAGAGGAGGATGAGGAGGAAGGCTTCACTGCCTCTCACTTCTGCTCCGCCTCCCAGCCAATCAGCAGCCACCTCTGCTTCCTACACACCTGTTACCTTAAATACACTCAGCACTGTGTGTTCAGTATCACACACACACACACACACACACACACACACACACACACACACACACACCCCTCCAGTACCGGTGCCTCCTGCCTGTCTGGATCTCTGTGGTTCTGTGCTGCTCTCTAGTGGACCGAACAGAAAGCTGCAGGTTCAGTAAATGAAACACTTCACAAAGTCTTTGAGGGGAAACACAGTCGACACACAGTTTGTATTTTCTGCCACCAGGTGTCTCTGAATCAAAGACATTCAATTAAAAGCGTGATGACATCACAAAGTCACGTGGGACCATGTGACTTTATCTTCACTGTTAACAGAAAACACAGCTGAAGACAATCTGACTCAAATGTTCACAGACGAGGCGACTTCTTAAAGTTTCTTCACTTCACGTTAACTTCTGTTCGCTGACTTCCTTCCTCGCTCTCTGACGTGTCGCCTGATATTTTCTCTGGTTTGAACATCGTTGGAAACATTTGTGACGATGAAAGAACTCAACAAACAGACAGTGAAGTCATGTGAATGTGGAAAAGTTACATATCATATCTTTAATTCATAAATGACTAGTTTCCTCACAGATTCAGATTATTAGTACAAAATATAAATCAACAAATAAACTAGAATGACACTCAGCCCACGTTTATACACAGCAGGGTATTTAGAGAAACGAATATTTCCCCCCTCCGTTTTCAAAAATAACATCGTGCACACAACATCGTTTTCAAAAAAGTTGTCATTTCCATCAACCTGCATAAATACGCCGTCGAGCGCCATTCTAACTCTGCCAAACCTCTGGGCGGCAGTGTAGGGAGAAGGATGAAGCCATGCAAGCCAATCAGAATCCTCAGAATCAACAACAACGAATAACACGAGCGACTTCCTGTTCCTTTCAAAACAAAGCTCACATGACGTTAAGCATTTTCTGGCGCATAGCCTAATGAGCGTGAGAAGCTAAAACCCCGTTTCTCCCAGCTGACACGACAACACATAACCGGAGTTTTTAGAAATAATCGTTTTCTGTGATAAAAACGGGGTTTTCGTGTAAATGAGAGGCCAAACCGCCTGGAAATATCTGCGTTTTCCCTTCGTGTAAACGGGGCTTTAAAGTTAACTTCCGTTCGCCGACTTCCTTCCTCGCTCTCTGACGCATCGTCTGATGTTTCCCAGGAAGTTAAAATCACAGATTTCTCTGGTTGGAAACATTTGTGATGATGAAAGAACTCAACAAACAGACAGTGAAGTCATGTGAATGTGGAAAAGTTACATATCATATCTTTTAATTCATAAATTACTAGTTTCATCACAGATTCAGATTATTAATACAAAATATAAATCAACAAATTAACTAGAATGACACTCAGTAGAGCGCATACCTCCGCCATGGGCCCGACAGTCCCATACAATTCAATCGAGCCTGATCCAGAATCAGCTGGATATCATCACTCTGAATTCAAATCACCCTGCTTAATGATTATAAGATCACCAGATCTGAAATCACATATACCTGAACACGCCTGATTCTTTTTACCTTCATCAGGATCCATCAATTCTTCTGTGAGGAATTAAATAAAACATTCAGAAATGGTCCGTCTGTGTGGATCTGCACCAGATGTTTGGTTCAGAGACTCGTCCTGCGTCCTGCTGACAGAGCAGCCAGCAGACGAGGGTGGAATCACTGCTGTGCTCTGATAAAGGCTGGTGATCGAGCCGAGCTGACTAACTGCCCCAAACATCCTGTTTAGCTTCATGATGCAGTGAGTAGTTGTTGTCGATCGACTCCACAGCTCGAGCTGACAGAAGTTTAAATGATTATGTCGCCCTCTGGTGTCACAATTAAAAACTGCACACTGTGTTTTCTACACAAGCTTTATTTTATCAAATCAAATAAACTTTATCGACAACAGAAATTTCTGAATCGAATGATTTACAGTTTATTTTCATCTTTCATGTTTGAATGATTTTTAAAGAAACTTTATAAATTCCTTATATTTGCTGCCAACTTTCTACAAGAGGATTAAAAACAGTCACATGAACTTTAACCTTCCATTAATTAAAATTGCTTGAAAGGTTTGATACAAATTGAACTAATTTAAACATATCTTAAAGCTTTCTTAGCCTTTTTGTTCTACACATCTTTGATTAAGGTGTAATAGTAAAAGCAGGTCGTGGATCTGATCCTGGTACAAATAATAATAAAAAAAATTAAATTACAACTAATGGCTATCAAAATTACTGACATTAAACATTTCAAATAACATCACAAATCATGTTTTACATCAGTAAAGTCTGTTAATCGACTCTTGTTCAGTGATTTCATGATCAGATTCTCTTCATCCACACAATCAGTGTGTTGGAGCAGAATCTCAGCTATGTACAAGCAAATAATGAAGCGTCTCCTTATTGATTATGATCATGTGAGCTGAACTCATCAGGAGCAGCGAGAGCCTCCGTGGCTGAACAGACACAGGAAGGAGCGCCGCCTGAACAAAGTCCAACATTTACAGAACAACAGGAAGACGTCAAAGTACCGCCCACAATGTTTGATTGACAGGTGATCTGTGTGCAGTGAAGAAAGGCCACAACAATCAGCTCTCAGCAACAATGATGGAAACACAACAAGGCTGAAGACATGAAACACACAATTTAACCCACTGACCCTGAAATGACTTCAGTCTATTTGAGTTTACTGAACTCAGCAGAGTCTCCATAAACATAAAGTCCAGCATAGAGAGGCTGAGTGAATGTGGTCTGGACTCTGTGGAGGAGAGTCATGGTGTCAGAGACGCTGTAGAAGGACAGAATACCTGCACTGTGATCCAGGTACACTCCAACTCTGGAGGACAGAGGACCTGAGACGGGAGTTTGGACTTTGTTGTGATAAAAGTTATAACTGTTTGTGGAACAATATAACATCCAAGATTTGTCATTGAATCCAAATCTACATTCCTCTGAGCTCCCTGCTCTGCTGATGTTCTTGTATGCGACTGCTACACCAACTCCTCCTCCTCTCCACTCCACCTCCCAGTAACAACGTCCAGTCAGACTCTCTCTACTCAGGACCTGATCCCAGTCAGTGAATCTGTCTGGATGATCAGAATAAGACTGTTGTTGAATCGTGTATGTTGCTTTTCTGTTCCCCTCAGATAATAACAGACGTGTGTTTGCTGTGTTTGGATCCAGTGTGATTTCACGTGAATATCTTAAGAAGTCAGCTCTGGTCTTTGGTTCTGGTTGTGACAGTAAAACATCCACTTCAGTCACTGTCAGTGAGATGTTTGTCCATGTCTCTCTCAGGACGTCCTGTAGTTTGTCTCTGAGCTCTGACACAGCTGCTGTCACATCCTCAAAGTACTTCAGAGGACGGATCTTGATGCTGGATGAGTGTGTAGACTCACTGAGTGCTGACAGTGAGGGGTAGTTGTGTAGAAACTGGGTGTGATCCTCTGTGTGTGAGAGCTTCTTCAGCTCAGCGTCTTTCCTCTTCAGCTCAGTGATCTCCTGCTCCAGCTTCTCCTGAAGCTCTTTGACTCGACTCACTTCAGTTTCCTGCTGGGATCTGACCTGCTGCTTCACATCAGAGCGTCTTTTCTCCATGAGACGGATCAGCTGGGTGAAGATCTTCTCACTGTGCTCCACTGCTTTATCAGCAGAGCCATTGATGGCCTCCACCTCCTGTTGAAGCAGCTTCACATCTTCCTCTCTGTCCTGGATTCTCTGCTGGATGTTGTGTCGACTCCCCTCCAGCTCTCTCTGCCTCTCAGTCCTCTCTGCTGCAGCTGACACTGTGTCGTGGCCTTTATGTTCGTCCATGGAGCACAAAATACAGATGGTCTGCTGATCAGTACGGCAGAAAATCTTCATCACCTCATCGTGACGAGAGCAGATGTTCTCCTGGAGCTTCTCTGACGGCTCCACCAGCTTGTGTTTCTTAAATGTAGGTGATTCATAATGAGGCTGGAGGTGTTTCTCACAGTAAGAGGCCAGACAGGATAAACAGGACTTAACTGCTCTCAGTTTCCTCCCAGTGCAGACGTCACAGGCCACATCTTCAGGTCCAGCATAGCAGTGATCAGCAGGAGCAGCTTGGAGTCCAGTCTTCTTCAGCTGCTCCACTAAAGCTGCTAACATGGTGTTTTTCAGCAGCTCAGGCCTCGGTATGAAGCTCTTCCTGCACTCAGGGCAGCTGTAGATCCTCCTCTCATCCTCTGTGTCCCAGTGGTCTTTAATACAGTTCTTGCAGTAGCTGTGTCCACAGGGAGTAGTCACCGGATCCTTCAGTAGATCCAAACAGATCGGACAAGAGAAAGTCTCTCGGTCCAGCTCAACTGCTCTCTGCGCCATTTCACCTCTCAGTGCCAACGACCGTCTGAGCTTCACTTCCTGATAACTGAAGTTATAATGACGGAACGAGATAAGATATCAGAGAGAAGAGGGAGCGGTTATCGACCTTTGACTCAGTCCAGGACGAGGAGCAGCTCTGTGAATCTGGACTTTGTTTCCTCTTTTACAACGAAGCCTCAGTTAAAACCTGCTCCACATTTGAAAACATCAGAGTTTTTAGTTGTAAAATATTTCTTGGCTCCTCAGACTCTGCTGATGTTTCTCTAACTCTTCCTCTGATTCTGTTCACTTTTCTTCTCCTGGTTAAAAACAGCTGACTGACAGTCGGGAGTGATCAGACTGAACTCTCATAAAGACTCAAGCTGCTGTATAATAGTTGTCTCACACAGTTAATGATCTACTTTGAAGCACTCGTCATAAAACAGGTGAGTTTCAGAATGAGCCAAAGCAGCATTTCAAGCTTCAGACGTGTTGCAACAAAAATCAGAAGACAAGTTATTAATTAACTGTGAATTATTACCTCATTTATATTGTCAATATTAAAATTCCGAGTTTGAATTTCTTCTATAAAACTACGGAGTGCTTCTTTAATATCTCGTGTTTTTATATCACCTGCAAGATACTTTGAACTGGCATTTAATCTGTTTGAAAGGTGCTCTATGAATTAAGTTTGATTGATTGGTTGAATTAATAATAGTGAAATATTAAAGGAACAGTTCACCCAGAAATTAAATTACGTCCTCCTCTCCTCCTCCTGATGATATAAAGTCCTCCTCTCCTCCTCCTGATGATATAAAGTCCTCCTCTCCTCCTCCTGATGATATAAAGTCCTCCTCTCCTCCTCCCGATGATATAAAGTCCTCCTCTCCTCCTCCCGATGATATAAAGTCCTCCTCTCCTCCTCCTGATGATATAAAGTCCTCCTCTCCTCCTCCTGATGATATAAAGTCCTCCTCTCCTCCTCCCGATGATATAAAGTCCTCCTCTCCTCCTCCTGATGATATAAAGTCCTCCTCTCCTCCTCCTGATGATATAAAGTCCTCCTCTCCTCCTCCTGATGATATAAAGTCCTCCTCTCCTCCTCCTGATGATATAAAGTCCTCCTCTCCTCCTCCCGATGATATAAAGTCCTCCTCTCCTCCTCCCGATGATATAAAGTCCTCCTCTCCTCCTCCTGATGATATAAAGTCCTCCTCTCCTCCTCCCGATGATATAAAGTCCTCCTCTCCTCCTCCTGATGATATAAAGTCCTCCTCTCCTCCTCCTGATGATATAAAGTCCTCCTCTCCTCCTCCCGATGATATAAAGTCCTCCTCTCCTCCTCCCGATGATATAAAGTCCTCCTCTCCTCCTCCCGATGATATAAAGTCCTCCTCTCCTCCTCCCGATGATATAAAGTCCTCCTCTCCTCCTCCCGATGATATAAAGTCCTCCTCTCCTCCTCCTGATGATATAAAGTCCTCCTCTCCTCCTCCTGATGATATAAAGTCCTCCTCTCCTCCTCCTGATGATATAAAGTCCTCCTCTCCTCCTCCTGATGATATAAAGTCCTCCTCTCCTCCTCCTGATGATATAAAGTCCTCCTCTCCTCCTCCCGATGATATAAAGTCCTCCTCTCCTCCTCCTGATGATATAAAGTCCTCCTCTCCTCCTCCCGATGATATAAAGTCCTCCTCTCCTCCTCCTGATGATATAAAGTCCTCCTCTCCTCCTCCTGATGATATAAAGTCCTCCTCTCCTCCTCCTGATGATATAAAGTCCTCCTCTCCTCCTCCTGATGATATAAAGTCCTCCTCTCCTCCTCCTGATGATATAAAGTCCTCCTCTCCTCCTCCTGATGATATAAAGTCCTCCTCTCCTCCTCCTGATGATATAAAGTCCTCCTCTCCTCCTCCTGATGATATAAAGTCCTCCTCTCCTCCTCCTGATGATATAAAGTCCTCCTCTCCTCCTCCCGATGATATAAAGTCCTCCTCTCCTCCTCCCGATGATATAAAGTCCTCCTCTCCTCCTCCTGATGATATAAAGTCCTCCTCTCCTCCTCCCGATGATATAAAGTCCTCCTCTCCTCCTCCTGATGATATAAAGTCCTCCTCTCCTCCTCCCGATGATATAAAGTCCTCCTCTCCTCCTCCCGATGATATAAAGTCCTCCTCTCCTCCTCCTGATGATATAAAGTCCTCCTCTCCTCCTCCTGATGATATAAAGTCCTCCTCTCCTCCTCCTGATGATATAAAGTCCTCCTCTCCTCCTCCTGATGATATAAAGTCCTCCTCTCCTCCTCCTGATGATATAAAGTCCTCCTCTCCTCCTCCTGATGATATAAAGTCCTCCTCTCCTCCTGATGATATAAAGTCCTCCTCTCCTCCTCCTGATGATATAAAGTCCTCCTCTCCTCCTCCTGATGATATAAAGTCCTCCTCTCCTCCTCCTGATGATATAAAGTCCTCCTCTCCTCCTCC
>JBBNBP010000333.1:0-10115 GCA_039737535.1 Lagodon rhomboides
ATATAAAGTCCTCCTCTCCTCCTCCTGATGATATTAAGTCCTCCTCTCCTCCTCCCGATGATATAAAGTCCTCCTCTCCTCCTCCCGATGATATAAAGTCCTCCTCTCCTCCTCCCGATGATATAAAGTCCTCCTCTCCTCCTCCCGATGATATAAAGTCCTCCTCTCCTCCTCCCGATGATGTAAAGTCCTCCTCTCCTCCTCCTGATGATATTAAGTCCTCCTCTCCTCCTCCCGATGATATAAAGTCCTCCTCTCCTCCTCCTGATGATATAAAGTCCTCCTTCTCCTCCTCCTGATGATATAAAGTCCTCCTCTCCTCCTCCTGATGATATAAAGTCCTCCTCTCCTCCTCCTGATGATATAAAGTCCTCCTCTCCTCCTGATGATATAAAGTCCTCCTCTCCTCCTCCTGATGATATAAAGTCCTCCTCTCCTCCTCCTGATGATATAAAGTCCTCCTCTCCTCCTCCCGATGATATAAAGTCCTCCTCTCCTCCTCCCGATGATATAAAGTCCTCCTCTCCTCCTCCCGATGATATAAAGTCCTCCTCTCCTCCTCCTGATGATATAAAGTCCTCCTCTCCTCCTCCTGATGATATAAAGTCCTCCTCTCCTCCTCCTGATGATATAAAGTCCTCCTCTCCTCCTCCCGATGATATAAAGTCCTCCTCTCCTCCTCCCGATGATATAAAGTCCTCCTCTCCTCCTCCCGATGATATAAAGTCCTCCTCTCCTCCTCCCGATGATATAAAGTCCTCCTCTCCTCCTCCCGATGATATAAAGTCCTCCTCTCCTCCTCCTGATGATATAAAGTCCTCCTCTCCTCCTCCTGATGATATAAAGTCCTCCTCTCCTCCTCCTGATGATATAAAGTCCTCCTCTCCTCCTCCTGATGATATAAAGTCCTCCTCTCCTCCTCCTGATGATATAAAGTCCTCCTCTCCTCCTCCTGATGATATAAAGTCCTCCTCTCTCCTCCTGATGATATAAAGTCCTCCTCTCCTCCTCCTGATGATATAAAGTCCTCCTCTCCTCCTCCGATGATATAAAGTCCTCCTCTCCTCCTCCTGATGATATAAAGTCCTCCTCTCCTCCTCCTGATGATATAAAGTCCTCCTCTCCTCCTCCTGATGATATAAAGTCCTCCTCTCCTCCTCCTGATGATATAAAGTCCTCCTCTCCTCCTCCTGATGATATAAAGTCGTCCTCTCCTCCTCCTGATGATATAAAGTCCTCCTCTCCTCCTCCTGATGATATAAAGTCCTCCTCTCCTCCTCCCGATGATATAAAGTCCTCCTCTCCTCCTCCTGATGATATAAAGTCCTCCTCTCCTCCTCCTGATGATATAAAGTCCTCCTCTCCTCCTCCTGATGATATAAAGTCCTCCTCTCCTCCTCCTGATGATATAAAGTCCTCCTCTCCTCCTCCTGATGATATAAAGTCCTCCTCTCCTCCTCCTGATGATATAAAGTCCTCCTCTCCTCCTCCTGATGATATAAAGTCCTCCTCTCCTCCTCCTGATGATATAAAGTCCTCCTCTCCTCCTCCTGATGATATAAAGTCCTCCTCTCCTCCTCCTGATGATATAAAGTCCTCCTCTCCTCCTCCTGATGATATAAAGTCCTCCTCTCCTCCTCCTGATGATATAAAGTCCTCCTCCCTCCTCCTGATGATATAAAGTCCTCCTCTCCTCCTCCTGATGATATAAAGTCCTCCTCTCCTCCTCCTGATGATATAAAGTCCTCCTCTCCTCCTCCTGATGATATAAAGTCCTCCTCTCCTCCTCCTGATGATATAAAGTCCTCCTCTCCTCCTCCCGATGATATAAAGTCCTCCTCTCCTCCTGATGATATAAAGTCCTCCTCTCCTCCTCCTGATGATATAAAGTCCTCCTCTCCTCCTCCTGATGATATAAAGTCCTCCTCTCCTCCTCCTGATGATATAAAGTCCTCCTCTCCTCCTCCTGATGATATAAAGTCCTCCTCTCCTCCTCTGATGATATAAAGTCCTCCTCTCCTCCTCCTGATGATATAAAGTCCTCCTCTCCTCCTCCTGATGATATAAAGTCCTCCTCTCCTCCTCCTGATGATATAAAGTCCTCCTCTCCTCCTGATGATATAAAGTCCTCCTCTCCTCCTCCTGATGATATAAAGTCCTCCTCTCCTCCTCCTGATGATATAAAGTCCTCCTCTCCTCCTCCTGATGATATAAAGTCCTCCTCTCTCCTCTCCATATCTCTCTGTATATCCTGCATGTTAGACCCATTTGGAGTTTAGATCAAATTATTCAAGTGTAAATTATATCATCGTTTTTATAAAACACACAAAATAAGGTGGATCCAGACCGGCAGAATAAACCATTTGGTGCACAGGTGTTTTTTCAGTCACTGAAAAAAAGATGTACATGAAAAAAGTCAGTAAAATCTGGATTACATTATTTTTATTATTTAGTATATAATTGTTTAAAAAACGTTTTCACCTGTGTGGTTTCCTCAGAATAAGAGGATTTAACAGAGGAACTCGTCTCCTCTCGTCTTCCTCCATGAATTTATCCATATCTCAACACGACAAACAAAGATAATATTTAAGTGTAATTCTGAAAATGGTTTCCAAATATCCGCCTGCTGTCGAGGACGCCTGCACCAACCGGTTAAACTGTTTGGTTTTA
This sequence comes from Lagodon rhomboides, assembly GCA_039737535.1. NCBI lineage: Eukaryota > Metazoa > Chordata > Actinopteri > Spariformes > Sparidae > Lagodon > Lagodon rhomboides. The sequence continues at coordinate 2,671 of JBBNBP010000333.1, forward strand.
TTGTGGAGCAGTGAGCACTTTGACGGATCGATGGAAGGAGTTTCTGAAACAAGCTGCTGATTTCATGAATCCTTCAGTTTTCTGGAGGATGAAAGATGAAACTGAATGTTAAATAAAAGCAGTTTGGTTTCATCTTATTATCTGAGATGAGAGCTTCCAGTTTTCTTACTGAAAGAAGACACTGAGGCTCGTTTCAGTGCTGATCCTGTTTTTATCTGCTGCTGGTGGAGAATCTGACGGAGAGACGACCAGGAGGAAGGAGACGAGGAGACGAGGAAGTGAGGAAGTGAGGAGGGGGGAAGGAAGCAGGAAACAGAAGGAGGAGACAATAAGAAGTGAAGAGGCAGAGCGAGGATAACAGGAGGAAGAGGAGGATGAGGAGGAAGGCTTCACTGCCTCTCACTTCTGCTCCGCCTCCCAGCCAATCAGCAGCCACCTCTGCTTCCTACACACCTGTTACCTTAAATACACTCAGCACTGTGTGTTCAGTATCACACACACACACACCCCTCCAGTACCGGCGCCTCCTGCCTGTCTGGATCTCTGTGGTTCTGTGCTGCTCTCTCAGTGGACCGAACAGAAAGCTGCAGGTTCAGTAAATGAAACACTTCACAAAGTCTTTGAGGGGAAACACAGTCGACACACAGTTTGTATTTTCTGCCACCAGGTGTCTCTGAATCAAAGACATTCAAATAAAAGCGTGATGACATCACAAAGTCACGTGGGACCATGTGACTTTATCTTCACTGTTAACAGAAAACACAGCTGAAGACAATCTGACTCAAATGTTCACAGACGAGGCGACTTCTTAAAGTTTCTTCACTTCACGTTAACTTCTGTTCGCTGACTTCCTTCCTCGCTCTCTGACGTGTCGCCTGATGTTTCCTCTGGTTTGAACATCGTTGGAAACATTTGTGACGATGAAAGAACTCAACAAACAGACAGTGAAGTCATGTGAATGTGGAAAAGTTACATAACATATCTTTAATTCATAAATTACTAGTTTCCTCACAGATTCAGATTATTAATACAAAATATAAATCAACAAATAAACTAGAATGACACTCAGCCCACGTTTATACACAGCAGGGTATTTAGAGAAACGAATATTTCCCCCCTCCGTTTTCCAAAATAACATCGTGCACACAACATCGTTTTCAAAAAAGTTGTCATTTCCATCAACCTGCATAAATACGCCGTCGAACGCCATTCTAACTCTGCCAAACCTCTGGGCGGCAGTGTAGGGAGAAGGATGAAGCCATGCAAGCCAATCAGAATCCTCAGAATCAACAACAACGAATAACACGAGCGACTTCCTGTTCCTTTCAAAACAAAGCTCACATGACGTTAAGCATTTTCTGGCGCATAGCCTAATGAGCGTGAGAAGCTAAAACCCCGTTTCTCCCAGCTGACACGACAACACATAACCGGAGTTTTTAGAAACAATCGTTTTCTGTGATTAAAAACGGGGTTTTCGTGTAAATGAGAGGCCAAACCGCCTGGAAATATCTGCGTTTTCCCTTCGTGTAAACGGGGCTTTAAAGTTAACTTCCGTTCGCCGACTTCCTTCCTCGCTCTCTGACGCATCGTCTGATGTTTCCCAGGAAGTTAAAATCACAGATTTCTCTGGTTGGAAACATTTGTGACGATGAAAGAACTCAACAAACAGACAGTGAAGTCATGCGAATGTCGAAAAGTTACATATCATATCTTTTAATCATAAATCACTAGTTACATCACAGATTCAGATTATTAATACAAAATATAAATCAACAAATTAACTGGAATGACACTCAGTAGAGCGCATACCTCCGCCATGGGCCCGACAGTCCCATACAATTCAATCGAGCCTGATCCAGGATCAGCTGGATATCATCACTCTGAATTCAAATCACCCTGCTTAATGATTATAAGATCACCAGATCTGAAATCACATATACCTGAACACGCCTGATTCTTTTTACCTTCATCAGGATCCATCAATTCTTCTGTGAGGAATTAAATAAAACATTCAGAAATGGTCCGTCTGTGTGGATCTGCACCAGATGTTTGGTTCAGAGACTCGTCCTGCGTCCTGCTGACAGAGCAGCCAGCAGACGAGGGTGGAATCACTGCTGTGCTCTGATAAAGGCTGGTGATCGAGCCGAGCTGACTAACTGCCCCAAACATCCTGTTTAGCTTCATGATGCAGTGAGTAGTTGTTGTCGATCGACTCCACAGCTCGAGCTGACAGAAGTTTAAATGATTATGTCGCCCTCTGGTGTCACAATTAAAAACTGCACACTGTGTTTTCTACACAAGCTTTATTTTATCAAATCAAATAAACTTTATCGACAACAGAAATTTCTGAATCGAATGATTTACAGTTTATTTTCATCTTTCATGTTTGAATGATTTTTAAAGAAACTTTATAAATTCCTTATATTTGCTGCCAACTTTCTACAAGAGGATTAAAAACAGTCACATGAACTTTAACCTTCCATTAATTAAAATTGCTTGAAAGGTTTGATACAAATTGAACTAATTTAAACATATCTTAAAGCTTTCTTAGCCTTTTTGTTCTACACATCTTTGATTAAGGTGTAATAGTAAAAGCAGGTCGTGGATCTGATCCTGGTACAAATAATAATAAAAAAAATTAAATTACAACTAATGGCTATCAAAATTACTGACATTAAACATTTCAAATAACATCACAAATCATGTTTTACATCAGTAAAGTCTGTTAATCGACTCTTGTTCAGTGATTTCATGATCAGATTCTCTTCATCCACACAATCAGTGTGTTGGAGCAGAATCTCAGCTGTGTACAAGCAAATAATGAAGCGTCTCCTTATTGATTATGATCATGTGAGCTGAACTCATCAGGAGCAGCGAGAGCCTCCGTGGCTGAACAGACACAGGAAGGAGCGCCGCCTGAACAAAGTCCAACATTTACAGAACAACAGGAAGACGTCAAAGTACCGCCCACAATGTTTGATTGACAGGTGATCTGTGTGCAGTGAAGAAAGGCCACAACAATCAGCTCTCAGCAACAATGATGGAAACACAACAAGGCTGAAGACATGAAACACACAATTTAACCCACTGACCCTGAAATGACTTCAGTCTATTTGAGTTTACTGAACTCAGCAGAGTCCATAAACATAAAGTCCAGCATAGAGAGGCTGAGTGAATGTGGTCTGGACTCTGTGGAGGAGAGTCATGGTGTCAGAGACGCTGTAGAAGGACAGAATACCTGCACTGTGATCCAGGTACACTCCAACTCTGGAGGACTGAGGACCTGAGACGGGAGTTTGGACTTTGTTGTGATAAAAGTTATAACTGTTTGTGGAACAATCTAACATCCAAGATTTGTCATTGAATCCAAATCTACATTCCTCTGAGCTCCCTGCTCTGCTGATGTTCTTGTATGCGACTGCTACACCAACTCCTCCTCCTCTCCACTCCACCTCCCAGTAACAACGTCCAGTCAGACTCTCTCTACTCAGGACCTGATACCAGTCAGTGAATCTGTCTGGATGATCAGAATAAGACTGTTGTTGACTCATGTATGTTGCTTTTCTGTTCCCCTCAGATAATAACAGACATGTGTTTGCTGTGTTTGGATCCAGTGTGATTTCACGTGAATATCTTAAGAAGTCAGCTCTGGTCATGTTCTCTGGTTGTGACAGTAAAACATCCACTTCAGTCACTGTCAGTGAGATGTTTGTCCATGTCTCTCTCAGGACGTCCTGTAGTTTGTCTCTGAGCTCTGACACAGCTGCTGTCACATCCTCAAAGTACTTCAGAGGACGGATCTTGATGCTGGATGAGTGTGTAGACTCACTGAGTGCTGACAGTGAGGGGTAGTTGTGTAGAAACTGGGTGTGATCCTCTGTGTGTGAGAGCTTCTTCAGCTCAGCGTCTTTCCTCTTCAGCTCAGTGATCTCCTGCTCCAGCTTCTCCTGAAGCTCTTTGACTCGACTCACTTCAGTTTCCTGCTGGGATCTGACCTGCTGCTTCACATCAGAGCGTCTTTTCTCCATGAGACGGATCAGCTGGGTGAAGATCTTCTCACTGTGCTCCACTGCTTTATCAGCAGAGCCATTGATGGCCTCCACCTCCTGTTGAAGCAGCTTCACATCTTCCTCTCTGTCCTGGATTCTCTGCTGGATGTTGTGTCGACTCCCCTCCAGCTCTCTCTGCCTCTCAGTCCTCTCTGCTGCAGCTGACACTGTGTCGTGGCCTTTATGTTCGTCCATGGAGCACAAAATACAGATGGTCTGCTGATCAGTACGGCAGAAAATCTTCATCACCTCATCGTGACGAGAGCAGATGTTCTCCTGGAGCTTCTCTGACGGCTCCACCAGCTTGTGTTTCTTTAATGGAGCTGCTTCATAATGAGGCTGCAGGTGTTTCTCACAGTAAGAGGCCGGACAGGATAAACAGGACTTAACTGCTCTCAGTTTCCTCCCAGTGCAGACGTCACAGGCCACATCTTCAGGTCCAGCATAGCAGTGATCAGCAGGAGCAGCTTGGAGTCCAGTCTTCTTCAGCTGCTCCACTAAAGCTGCTAACATGGTGTTTTTCAGCAGCTCAGGCCTCGGTATGAAGCTCTTCCTGCACTGAGGGCAGCTGTAGATCCTCCTCTCATCCTCTGTGTCCCAGTGGTCTTTAATACAGTTCTTGCAGTAGCTGTGTCCACAGGGAGTAGCCACCGGATCCTTCAGTAGATCCAAACAGATCGGACAAGAGAAAGTCTCTCGGTCCAGCTCAACTGCTCTCTGCGCCATTTCACCTCTCAGTGCCAACGACCGTCTGAGCTTCACTTCCTGATAACTGAAGTTATAATGACGGAACGAGATAAGATATCAGAGAGAAGAGGGAGCGGTTATCGACCTTTGACTCAGTCCAGGACGAGGAGCAGCTCTGTGAATCTGGACTTTGTTTCCTCTTTTACAACGAAGCCTCAGTTAAAACCTGCTCCACATTTGAAAACATCAGAGTTTTTAGTTGTAAAATATTTCTTGGCTCCTCAGACTCTGCTGATGTTTCTCTAACTCTTCCTCTGATTCTGTTCACTTTTCTTCTCCTGGTTAAAAACAGCTGACTGACAGTCGGGAGTGATCAGACTGAACTCTCATAAAGACTCAAGCTGCTGTATAATAGTTGTCTCACACAGTTAATGATCTACTTTGAAGCACTCGTCATAAAACAGGTGAGTTTCAGAATGAGCCAAAGCAGCATTTCAAGCTTCAGACGTGTTGCAACAAAAATCAGAAGACAAGTTATTAATTAACTGTGAATTATTACCTCATTTATATTGTCAATATTAAAATTCAGAGTTTGAATTTCTTCTATAAAACTACGGAGTGCTTCTTTAATATCTCGTGTTTTTATATCACCTGCAAGATACTTTGAACTGGCATTTAATCTGTTTGAAAGGTGCTCTATGAATTAAGTTTGATTGATTGGTTGAATTAATAATAGTGAAATATTAAAGGAACAGTTCACCCAGAAATTAAATTACGTCCTCCTCTCCTCCTCCTGATGATATAAAGTCCTCCTCTCCTCCTCCTGATGATATAAAGTCCTCCTCTCCTCCTCCTGATGATATAAAGTCCTCCTCTCCTCCTCCTGATGATATAAAGTCCTCCTCTCCTCCTCCCGATGATATAAAGTCCTCCTCTCCTCCTCCTGATGATATAAAGTCCTCCTCTCCTCCTCCTGATGATATAAAGTCCTCCTCTCCTCCTCCCGATGATATAAAGTCCTCCTCTCCTCCTCCTGATGATATAAAGTCCTCCTCTCCTCCTCCTGATGATATAAAGTCCTCCTCTCCTCCTCCTGATGATATAAAGTCCTCCTCTCCTCCTCCTGATGATATAAAGTCCTCCTCTCCTCCTCCCGATGATATAAAGTCCTCCTCTCCTCCTCCCGATGATATAAAGTCCTCCTCTCCTCCTCCTGATGATATAAAGTCCTCCTCTCCTCCTCCCGATGATATAAAGTCCTCCTCTCCTCCTCCTGATGATATAAAGTCCTCCTCTCCTCCTCCTGATGATATAAAGTCCTCCTCTCCTCCTCCTGATGATATAAAGTCCTCCTCTCCTCCTCCCGATGATATAAAGTCCTCCTCTCCTCCTCCCGATGATATAAAGTCCTCCTCTCCTCCTCCCGATGATATAAAGTCCTCCTCTCCTCCTCCCGATGATATAAAGTCCTCCTCTCCTCCTCCCGATGATATAAAGTCCTCCTCTCCTCCTCCTGATGATATAAAGTCCTCCTCTCCTCCTCCTGATGATATAAAGTCCTCCTCTCCTCCTCCTGATGATATAAAGTCCTCCTCTCCTCCTCCTGATGATATAAAGTCCTCCTCTCCTCCTCCCGATGATATAAAGTCCTCCTCTCCTCCTCCTGATGATATAAAGTCCTCCTCTCCTCCTCCCGATGATATAAAGTCCTCCTCTCCTCCTCCTGATGATATAAAGTCCTCCTCTCCTCCTCCTGATGATATAAAGTCCTCCTCTCCTCCTCCTGATGATATAAAGTCCTCCTCTCCTCCTCCTGATGATATAAAGTCCTCCTCTCCTCCTCCTGATGATATAAAGTCCTCCTCTCCTCCTCCTGATGATATAAAGTCCTCCTCTCCTCCTCCTGATGATATAAAGTCCTCCTCTCCTCCTCCTGATGATATAAAGTCCTCCTCTCCTCCTCCTGATGATATAAAGTCCTCCTCTCCTCCTCCCGATGATATAAAGTCCTCCTCTCCTCCTCCCGATGATATAAAGTCCTCCTCTCCTCCTCCTGATGATATAAAGTCCTCCTCTCCTCCTCCCGATGATATAAAGTCCTCCTCTCCTCCTCCCGATGATATAAAGTCCTCCTCTCCTCCTCCCGATGATATAAAGTCCTCCTCTCCTCCTCCCGATGATATAAAGTCCTCCTCTCCTCCTCCTGATGATATAAAGTCCTCCTCTCCTCCTCCTGATGATATAAAGTCCTCCTCTCCTCCTCCTGATGATATAAAGTCCTCCTCTCCTCCTCCTGATGATATAAAGTCCTCCTCTCCTCCTCCTGATGATATAAAGTCCTCCTCTCCTCCTCCTGATGATATAAAGTCCTCCTCTCCTCCTGATGATATAAAGTCCTCCTCTCCTCCTCCTGATGATATAAAGTCCTCCTCTCCTCCTCCTGATGATATAAAGTCCTCCTCTCCTCCTCCTGATGATATAAAGTCCTCCTCTCCTCCTCCTGATGATATAAAGTCCTCCTCTCCTCCTCCCGATGATATAAAGTCCTCCTCTCCTCCTCCTGATGATATAAAGTCCTCCTCTCCTCCTCCTGATGATATAAAGTCCTCCTCTCCTCCTCCTGATGATATAAAGTCCTCCTCTCCTCCTCCCGATGATATAAAGTCCTCCTCTCCTCCTCCTGATGATATAAAGTCCTCCTCTCCTCCT
>JBBNBP010000334.1:0-44473 GCA_039737535.1 Lagodon rhomboides
CCGCAGAACCTCCCACAGAACATCCCTTGGGACCCGGTCATACGCCTTCTCCAGATGCACAAAGCACATGTGGACTGGGAGATTGTACTCCCAGGCCCCTTCCAGGATCCCTGCAAGAGTAAAGAGCTGGTCTGTTGTTCCACGACCAGGACGGAATCCGCATTGTTCCTCTTCAGTCTGAGGTCCGACAATCGGCCGGACCCTCCTTTCCAGCACCTTGGAGTAGACCTTCCCAGGCAGGCTGAGTAGTGTGATACCTCTATAATTGGCACACACCCTCTGATCCCCCTTCTTAAAGATAGGGACCACCACACCTGTTTGCCACTCCTTCGGCACCGACCCCGACCCCCGCGCAATGTTGAAGAGGCGCGTCAACCAAGACAGCCCCTCAACACCCAGAGCCTTCACCATTTCTGGTGGTATCTCATCGATCCCTGGGGCCTTGCCACTGTGGAGTTGTTTGACTACCACAGTGACTTCACCCAGGGAAATCGGCGATGATACCCCATCATCCTCCAGCTCTGTCTCCGCTACAGAGGGTGGTTGAGTGGGATTCAGGAGGTCACCAAAGTACTCCTTCCACCGTCCTATGACCTCCTCAGTTGAAGTCAACAAGGTCCCATCCCTGCTGTACACAGCTTGGATGGTTCCCCGCTTCCCCCTGAGGTGCCGGACGGTTTTCCAGAATCGCCTCGGCGCCGCCCGAAAGTCCTTCTCCATGGCCTCGCCAAACTCCTCCCACACCCGCTGCTTTGCCTCTGCCACAGCTGCGGCTGCTGCCCTTCGGGCCCATTCGGTACCCCAAAACTGCGTCAGGAGTCCCCCGGGACAACATGTCCCTAAAGGACTCCTTCTTCAGTCGGACGGCTTCCCTGACCGCCGAGTGTCCACCACGGTGTCCGAGGGTTGCCGCCCCTTGAGGCACCTAAGACCCTATGACCACAGGACACAGCTGCAGCATCAACAACGGAAGCTTTGAACATCGACCATTCCGGTTCGAGATCCCCAGCCTCCACAGGGATGCTAGAGAAGCTCCTTCGGAGGTGGGAGTTGAAGGCTTCACGGACGGGTGCTTCCCCCAGACGTTCCCAGTTTACCCGCACTACAGGTTTGGACTTACCAGGTCTGTCCAGGGGTTTCCCCCGCCACCTAACCCAACTCACCACCAGGTGGTGATCAGTTGACAGCTCTGCCCCTCTCTTCACCCGAGTGTCCAGAACACATGGCCTCAGATCAGATGATACGATCACAAAATCGATCATTGATCTTTGGCCTAGGGTGCTCTGGTACCATGTACACTTATGAGCATCCTTGTGTTCGAACATGGTGTTCATTATAGACAAACTGTGGCTAGCACAGAAGTCTAACAATAAAACACCACTTGGGTTCAGATTGGGGAGGCCGTTCCTCCCAATCACACCCCTCCAGGTATCTCCGTCATTACCGACGTGCGCGTTGAAGTCTCCCAGTAGGACCACGGAGTCCCCCTCGGAGCCCCATGCAGGGCCCCAGCCAGGACCTCCAAGAAGGCCGCATACTCTGAACTGCCGTTCGGTGCATATGCACAGACGACAGTTAGAGTTTTCCCCCAGCCTTTCGGCGTAGGGAGGCGACCCTCTCATCCACCGGGGTGAACTCCAACACGGCGGCACTCAGCCGGGGACTTGTGAGTAGAGTGGTGTGAGTGGAGGTAAGCCCCACCAGATCCAACCGGTAATGCTCCACCTCCCGCACCAGCTCCGGCTCCTTCCCCCCAAGAGAGGTGACATTCCACGTCCCCAGCGTCAGCCTCTGCAGCCCAGGTCTGGGTCGCCGAGGCCCGTCGCCACCACTGTCACCCATGTGGCAGCGCACCCGACCCCAGCGGTTTTTCCTGCGGATGGTGGGTCCACAGGATGGGGGAGGAAGACTTGCCACGTTCCCTTTCGGGCTGTGCCCGGCCAGGCCCTGTTTCAGACCCGGCCACCAGGCGCTCGCTCACGTGGCCCTCTGTCTGGCCCTTGCTCCGGACATGGGCCCCGGGCTTCCTCCGGGCAGGGTCCCTTCTCTCCCACCTCTGTCGTTCATGGGGTGAATTTCAACCATACTTAGTCTGGCCCCTCACCTGAGACCAATTTGCCTTGGGAGACCCTACCGGGAGCACATGGCTCCTGACAACCTAGCTCCCGGATTCATTGGGACACGCAAACCTCTCCACCACAATAAGGTGATGGTTCCCGGAGAGGATCATTACACATTTGATTATTAATACAATACGCTAATAGCAGAGCTCTTATATATTTCTTAATCACTTGTTAGAACTAGGTATAATGTCCTTTTACTTGCCGATGGTATATGGCCAGTGTGTAGGGATCGCAATTCTTTTGACAACTTACATACATGGCATCTGCACATGCCTACACACAAACACAAGAAAAAAAAAGTGACCCAAACTCCTCTCAACTGAATGCCTCAATATTATTCAATTGTTTTCCACATACTCAACCTGTTTATTCCATCTGATCAAATATTAATTTCTTGAAACAGGCGTTTATTGTAAACAGTAACTGGTAATACGTCAAACATGAAGGGATTTGACTGATTTCAGATACTACGACTGAACTGATGATTATGTGACTTTAAGAGATAAGGGAGGACAGTGTGCCAACAGCTTTGACTGCTTGGAATGAATCCACACAGAACACTCATGATATGTTTGTTTTAGGTTTTGTTTCAGGTAAATCTTTTCTCTGGTATAGTGGGCGTGTCAGTAGCCAAACAGTAGTCATACATGAGCAGATCTAGCTCCTGTTTTGTTTGACTATATTTTACATTTTCATGCTCTCATTCACATGATGTTTGCAGAAGCGTGCGGTCTACTGCAATAATGATAGTTAAGGTTAGTTCAGCCAGCTAGATTACAGGCTCAAACATGGTAATGTAACAAACAGCACTGAAACTACTTAATTGAGTTACAATATTCAATGCATGAAAAACATCAACGTTTTTTGATTCCAGCTTCTTAAAAGTAAATATTTTATATGTATTTATTTTTTCTGTAGATACATGTTTGGATGATTCTGCATAACCACAGCAGATGCTATGATGACAAGTCAGAAGAATGACATTTGAAAGTATTTTTATGCCTGCGCTGGCCATTATTCAATGCTAGGGGTCGACTGTTACGCATTTTTTGGGGCTGATACGGATTATTGGGAAATCAAGAAGACTGAAAACTGATATTTGGGACCCATATTCAATGCCATAACTCAGGAAAAGAAGGGGTGATTGTGTTTCACATTCAGTCAGGTACTGAATTGTCTCTTAATGAGCTTACATACTAACAGACATACCCCAGCATTCCAGCTCAAGGTCATTGGTTTTGCTGATCTTGATTTTCAGGTGATTGTTGTTGCACTATGTGATGAAGCTCTCTGTCAGTCCCCTGTAGTCCTCTGTAAAAATGGTGTCCAAGCGTAGACAGCATGTGCCTTGGACAAACACTGCTACTTAACTGGTGCGTGGAGGCACACAAATGCAAGGCAGTAATTCTAGTTTTATTTCCTGATGATCACACTACCAGAAAAAGGTGACAGGTTGTCCTTTGGGAGGAAACTTTATTTTATCTAGTATAGTTATATAGTATATATTATATAGTATATTGACACTAGGATCCAATTCTATATGAAATATATATATATATATATATGTGTGTCACTGTAGAGGGTGTACTGCGACAGTTAACGCTATTGTTTTTTTACACCTGTCAAGTGGAGCTGATGTCTCAAGTACCCAGAACTGTTTTAGGAATGGATTTACTCAAGGCTGTGGCATTATGTAAAACAATATTTACTAAAACAATAGACAGTCTTGTGGTCAGTAGATGACAAGCAAGATAAGGAAACAAGCACCCAGGACGACTATATAAAGTCTGTGTTCACTCTGCCAAGACATCCTTCAACCTGCGACTGCACGAGCAACTTGAATCCGATCATCATAACGCGGTAAGGTTTTAACTTTGTCTACCATCACAGCACCAGCTTCACAGAAAAGACTTTTAGAAAAGGACAATAACCCAGTGCTGATTTATAGAATCATAGAAAAAGAAAAATATATCAGCTGATTGCATTGTGTCCACTTAATATAAGGCATCTCTTTTTAGGTTGTAGTTGTTTACATTGCTGCCTTCCCTTCCAAGAAAGACGATTCTATGAGTGTGCTAATAATATTCTTCTGTTAAACTGAAAGTAACTAAAAGTTTATTTTTCATGCACTTATCAGAGATAAACGTAACAAAACTACATAAGTATGCACAGTTCATACTGACAAGTATAGAGAAGAGTTTAAGAATATTTGGATCATACATATTACTTAATATTTTGCTATTTTCATGTATAAAAATATAAAATTATACTGAAATAAAAACTCTGTGGTACTTTAAAGTACAAAATACTATATACAAATATTAAAGGGGTACTATGTAGTTTTGGAGAAGAAATTCAAACTCAGAATTTTGATATTCACAATATTAATGAAGTAATAATACAATCTCAGGAATATTGATTTTTCCACAAGTGAATAAACAAGCTGTTCTCGCAGGGGAATAAGGTCCCAGAACACTGTTTGTAAAACTAGAAAGGTGGCAGGGTCTGCCACATATAAACAAAGTAAAACAGTAAAAGTTGTGTTTGTAGTCATGAAAACAAAGAGAGTTTGATTATTAAGTTTGTTTAGGCAGATTTTTCTGTTCTGATTTTTTTTCAACAAAACTACAGTTTTCCTTTAACATATGTTGATATTGAGTTAATTTCAAGACAACAAGTATACCTACAGTATAAAAATATTGGACCAGTTGTTTAATGAGAGTACTTTCACAAACTGAAGTATATAACCTGTACCTATAAGATATTGTAATTTTGATTACCGAACAATTGATATCTGAACAACCTAACTTCTTTAATATAACTTTCTAGAGATGGCGTCAGCTCTTCCTCTCGTTGTGCTCCTCTGTTTGGCCGTTGGACAGTTGGATGTAAGTGATTATGCATCCTACAAGAGTTCTCAAATCATTTTATTTTATTAAGAGTTTTTATTAAACCCTTTTTACTTCTGAATTTAACTACAAAAAACACCTTCTGAGCTGATTTAATGAATGTCTTGTTCATGTTCACAGGTGTCTGCTGCTGTAGGTAGGTAGCTGCAACTTTCAACTCTGTCCAGTGGCAGAAGTTCATCTGGAACACAGCATCTGATTTGCTCGAGTCATTACACAGAGCAGTTCACCAACACACCACCTACTCTGATCAATGCAAAACATGCTGTTGTCACTCTGGGATGGAGCTATAAAATTACACGTCGTCATCAGACTGTTTATATGAACCACTGACACAAATGATTTAAAGTGAGCCCAAGTGATTACAGCATCTTTATTCTGATAGTGTGTGGGAGGGTGTTAAAGTTTATTTCTTTTAAAGGGGAGACACTACAGGAGAAGCCATCATATATTCATACATTAATCCATAACATGTCTTCTATCAGACTAAAGAAAACAACTAAAATACACATTTATGTGTCTGTTTTAATCCAGATTTCTGTTCTAGACATTTAAATGCAAATTATTTCATGTTTAATAGATCCTCATTGGCGATATGACTTCAGAAAAATTAGTTTTATGGTGATATTTATTAGTTAAACAATTACACTCATTTACCCAAAGTGTCATCATTTATGTCTGAAGTTCTACAATAGTTTTATTATTTGCATATTTAAGTCCACAATTTTTGAAAAATGATTGTCTTAAAGGTGCAATATGTAAGAATGTTTCACCTTTTTAGTTTATACACAAAACAAATACAGGCAGCCTATAACCAGAGTTACTGCTAACTGCTGCGAACTGTAGTCTGTTACATCCACGATTGTAGCTACTGTTACTGTGTTAGCTAAGTTAGCCGTGAAGCTAGCCAGACAACCAGGGGAATGTTGGTGTTTACACCGCTTGCACAGGAGCTTTAGATTGCTGGGAGAAAGAGATTTTCAGGCCCAGTGCTAGCTGCTTTGCATGCTAACTTCTGTAGATCTCTTTAACAGAATACATTGACATAGTTGACATAACGTCAACATTATTTCACATTCTGTTAATAACTTTAGTTAATATTTGAATGGTTTAAAAACAAAGATTCTGACATATTTCAACTTTGATGTAAGTGATCAGCTGGGGAAGTTTCATGGTGATGTCTATTGGTTAAATTATTTCCGTAATTCACCTGTAGTGTCTTGCCAACCCCAATGAATATGATGTAAAACTTCTGATTCAGATTTGAGCCTCATCCTGTTTGTCTGTCTAACATGAAAACTGTGATGCAGCCTGTCCTCCTGGTTGGTCTCTGTGTGGCTCGCGCTGTTTCATCGTTCAAACCACAAAAATGACGATGGCTGATGCAGAGGTGTGTAGTTAATCGCTCTTTATTGGCCTTCAGGTAGTCGATGATCAAGTTTTAGCTTTTCAGAACATGTTTGTATGTCTCTCCTCTTTCTTATTCTCCTCTGCGTACATGTTCTCAGATGTTCCATATTGACTTTGTGTCTCTGTTTTCTCCACCGTCTCCTCCATCAGCTCAACTGCATTCGTCTTGGTGGGAACCTGGCCTCAATCGACAACTACATCGAGCACAACTTCATTAGGACAATGATTCAAAAAGCCTGTGGCTCTAATGTGTGGACCTGGATTGGGCTGTTTGATGCAGTTCAGGTGAGTCCCTTTTTACACTTGTAGACTTCAGACAAATCCGTAACCTGCAATCAATGCAGCTGTTCAGCGATCAGCTTTCTCTTCCAGGACGGAAAGTGGATGTGGACTGATGGGTCGAGGGCTATCTTCCGTCGCTGGTCTAGCAAGGAGCCCAACAACAATGGTGGAAGAGAAGACTGTACCAACATCAACTTCCATGGTACGAATATTATTTCTAAACTTCCTAATGGTATTTTTATTTGAGAATAAACATGGATAAAAATTGTGTTCATGTTTTTCTTAATGTGTCTGCGGAACAAGCACAATATTTAAATTTGCTCTGATCAGTTCGATAAGTCATTAACTGCAAAGACATTTGTTTTACTCAGACACTCTTTTCCTTTTACAGGGGACTATTGGAATGATTTAAAATGTAGTGACAGGCTGCCTTCTGTTTGTGTGATGAGACGTTGATGCCTCCATCCTCCACCTGCCCTCATGTGTACCGAGATGATGTCACTTCCACCATGACGACGTTACTTTGTCTTTGATCTTACATAAGAGCAAACTTTCTCTGATGATTCACTTTTCATTTAATGCTTCAAATCAAAAAAATCCACCAAATCAGTAAATGGCAGCATAGGAAATTGCCTCATTAAACTATGATTTAACATTTTAATTTTCTTTCTCATTTACTGTCATATATACAGTATCTTTAATTTCAATCACAATCAAAACAAAAAGCAAAAATACACTGAAATAAAAAATATTCTTTAAGCATAATAACGTTTCTTTAATTATGTGTGTGTGTGTGTGTGTGTGTGAGTGTGAGACTTGTATTTCATGACCAGACTGTCACACTTACTATCAGAGAGGTGATGGCAGACACACTGTGACAGACAAAAGTCACAGCAGTGATGTAACAAGTATTTTTAACTTAAAGCCCCCCTCCATTGTATTTTGTTATTTTTATGATA
Source organism: Lagodon rhomboides (assembly GCA_039737535.1). Classification (NCBI taxonomy): domain Eukaryota; kingdom Metazoa; phylum Chordata; class Actinopteri; order Spariformes; family Sparidae; genus Lagodon; species Lagodon rhomboides. The sequence continues at coordinate 7,684 of JBBNBP010000334.1, forward strand.
TTCTGAGTCCTTTCTTGGCAGTGATGATGAGGCCCATTTTTGTAGACAAATAACATAATTGAAGTGACAGCTAGCACTGTCCCTGCTAATATTCATGCTGCTTGTCCATGCCGATATCGATGCTGTTGCTGATCCATGATAGTGATGTTGACCCAGCCATCGGGGCAGTCTGGAACGATGGTAATAACTGATTTATGACTACTAACCACACCCCCATTCTCTGTTTTGGGAAAAACGTTGATCGGAAGAAAAACTGACCGAAGTAGTGAAAGTAAAAGTCCTGGATCCAAAACGTTAAAATGTTTATCCCCATCTAGCCCAAAGTTAATTCAAAGCTGTTGTTGATCCATCGTTTTGGGCTCTTTTGAAAGGTTTTACACTGACACCCCCCCCCCCACCACCAGCTGTCAGAAGCTCTGTAGATGCTTCTATCATTGATCAACAGGAGTCTGAACACACTGAATTATGTATTTATTTTTCTCACCTGAATCTTTCTAATGGAACATAAGCCTGCAGATGACCTGTAACTGGCCCTTTCAGCTGTAAACAGCATATAGCCTTAAATAGCCCAAGTTGTAATTTAATAACAATATCACTGAAATGATCTCATTAAGTATCCAGGTGCCTTTGGGGGGGAAATGCAAATTTTGACATCACAAGCTTTTATTCACAACTCAGATCAATGAACAAGACTGAAATATTTAATTTCATAAACACAATAATTCCATACGAAGGAGGGCGTAAAGCAGTGCGGTGCAAATAATGATCCACCCACTTGTTGTTACCCGAACCATTCAAAAGAGTGACCTGTTTGTCTTTAACTAGACGTTTGGCTTAGCTTTCATTATGAGCCGATATGAACCACTAAAGCTACTCAATGCTATCAGATCAGGGTTATCAGAGAAGTGTTGGTGCCTGTGAATTAACAAGGAAAAGGCATCAGAAAAAGTACCTTCACGTGCTTCCAAGTAATCCAGGAAGTCAACAGAAAAACTGCCAACTAGGTTTTCACACACAAGGAATTTGATGTTTTGGTTCACAAAAAATATGGTGATAGAAGGGAGGAATAAGTGCAGCAAAAGATGAGAAACGGAAAAGAAAATTTAGATTAAAAAAAAGACTGATTCACTGTATATACGCTGAAGAGAGAGACATAGAGAGACTTGCACATGTCCTGACAAAGGCTACAAACAATCCCTGTAGGAAGTTTGTGATTAAAAGAAGCCATGAATCATTTTATGTTACTCGGTTGATAATTAATGGAGAACAGGAGGAGGTCCGCAGTGAGTGATGCACTTTGAATATATCCTTCATGAGAAAGTGGTAAATATCTTCCAAGAAGTCTTTACTTCCTTCTGATAATCTTGGACCATAAAGTAAATCATTACCTTTCTCACAGTCCGCTACACCCAGTCTGACCTCAATTGTGTGTTTACATTAAAAAAAAATTACTGGATAGGCGCCAATACAGTACTCGACCGAACACAATAAATTCAGGTGTGACTGATCCAGCTGTCATTGTTCTTACCTGCTACTGACCTGCAACCAACACCATGTTCAGCTCCAGGCTCAGCGTCAGCACACTGTGTGAGTACACTTCTGAATTCTGCTTAGATGACTTCTTGTTGAAGAATATGAATACTTTCATGATATATGATTGGAGTTTTAGGATGTCTGATGGGACATCCAGTGTCTATCTGTGTGTGTGTGTCGTGTAAAAACAAGATAAACACAGATTGACAGTGCTGATGTGTTTTTTTCAGTGCTGGCAGCAACCTGTTTGCTCATGACAGCAGGTAAATATCATTATCACAATGATGATATTTTATTTTTTTGCACACATGCATTGAACATCCTCAAACTTTCATGTCTGTTTTCTTTTTTTTTTCTTTTTAGATGCCACAAAGAGTGTCATCAGCTGTGACAACGGCTTCAGCGTTCAACATTTAAGCTGCGGTACGACTCAATTCTAAAGCTTTGTAACCACAACCAACAGTACATTTGGTGTTGGACGACCTAAATAGACCAATCAATCCATGTCGAGGCATGCAGAGACTTTTTACAGGAACCTAGTGACATTTATTTTCTTGATCATATGTAGAATCACAGCTCTGTGGGTTGGATGAAGGAAACTGCAGCGAAATCAAAAATATTCTTTTAACTTTTGTAATTTATGACAAAAACAAGTCTATCGTCATAGATCATAGTTTCTCATATCCACTAATTACACCCACCTGTCATCCTTTCAGTCTTATTTTTTGATTTCACTCTCTGTAACAGACAGCGGCGTGATCAGTGTGCAGGCAGCTCTGTATGGACGTGCAGACAGAGAGACCTGCAGTGAGGGCAGACCTCCACAGCAGCTCACCAACACAAAGTGCTCTCAGCGGGGCACTGTGGACGTCCTCAGGAGGAGGTACGCACAGTAAACTCATTATGTTGTATTTAGTTCAATTTGGCGTAACACACCTGTCATAAAAACAAATACCAGGTGATTGTGACAGTTTCTCAGATGAAATGTTACCTTACGTGCTAACTACAAACAACAGTCATCATGCAGTAACAATGCTATGTCTTGAAAAACTTGCGTCTTGAAGTGAACCTGCCTGTTTTTTTCGATGCCGCAGTCAAGGGTTTCACAAGAGCCACACACAACTCAGCATGTCAAGCTAACGTAACCTGAACCATCGACCGTAACATCTGGTCGTAACGTACTACTGGCTGATTATCTTTTGAAATGGACTTTTATTCAGCGACTAAAAGCCGGTCTGAGACTTGTGTCTCTTGCTTGGTTACTCTCTTTACCTCCTCTACGTTTCCTCAGACATCGTCCTCTGCAGTGTTGGGAATATTACTTTGGAAATGTAATTGGTTACAATTACAAGTTACCCTGTTGAAAATGTAATAGTAGTGTAACTATTTCAATTCCTTTTTTTTAAGTAATGTAACTAATTACATTTGATTACATTTTAATTACTTTACTTGAATGAATGCTCTCAACTGTTAACCATTTTCACGTTTTAAGACCTGATAGTGTTGATGTTAACCTTTCAGCAGCACTTCAGACTACATAAAGACAATATAATAAAAGACTCCACAAGACTGAACTTCAGTAACTTGTCTTTACTGTTAGAACAGCTGTGTACAGTACACTTACTGTAACATTTTTCTCTTTGTTTGGGCCCATATCTGCTGTCTGTTCGAAGTGGTTTTTAAATTTCCAACTCAGGAACGTATTCTTCGCGCTCGGACATTGTCGCTGACTGCTGTTCAGCTAGCAAGTCAGTTGAGTCTAGCAGCAGAATGGCACATGACCAGAGAGAGCCAATCACAAGCGTCGGTATTATTCCGTCAGATACCGACGGTATCTAACTTGCGGCTTTAGAAGGAGATGCGATTTTTCAAATGTAACTAAAATTGTAATCATGGAAATTTCCAAAAGCAACTGTAATTTAATTACACAGTTTCCCTCAGTAATGGATTACAATTACGTACATTTTGTAATTAAATTACGTAACGCCGTTACATGTAATTCGTTACTCCCCAACACTGGTCCTCTGTGGTCTCTTCACCTCTGTCATGATGTCTGTAGAGGCTGCTGAGCCTGGTTATGTTGCCCAACTCTACCGGCTCTGGTTCCCCCTCACAGTGCCTTCACCTACTGGCGGTCCAGAGCTGCTGTGATAGCACAGTAAACACCAACACTCTCCTCCAGCAGTGCTCCTAGCAACGTCAGCTAGCAGAGCTAACTTGTAGCTAAAGCACGCAGCAGTTACAGGTTACCTTCAGGGAAGTCTGTAAATCACTTGAGGCAGAGCAGCCAGAGGATATCAGACGGAAAAAAACAGAAATCATTATACAAGTGCTTTGATATTTGTTGTAATGCCCTGATATTTATTTTTCAATATATTTCCCTACATTTACACACATAGACCAGCAGGATGTTCCGAAATTGGCTTACAGCAGTGATAACGTCATCACTGTAAAGATGGTGACCTCTGAACTCCTCCTGACCTCCTTTATGTTGGGAAAGATCTTGTAGTCTGATGTTGCCAAAGCAGACAGACAGGTTGAGTGTTAGAGGAATTCATTTTCGCATGCCTGAATGGCAGCCATCACCTCCAGGCTTTCTCAGACTGTCAGATTCCCGGTACCCGGAACAGAAATACCACAAAGCTTGTTCCTCTTAGTCTTCCCGCACAGTCTGTCAAAGAGTTGGACTGCATGTGCAGAACGAACGAGAACTATATAACTCCTCTCCTTTTGCCTTTGGCCATGAACTCATGAGTCACTCCTTGTATGTCAGGATTAATCTCTAAGTGCAGCTGGCTAACAGAGTTGTTAGTATATTGAAACGTGTCCTGTCTGTCGGTCTCATGTCTGAATACAATAACTTCAGCACATACATGAATCCAGCACTGTCACGTATCCCGTCTATAAAAAGGGCTTTGGACATTTTGAAATGTGATGGTTGATGAAAAGCAATTAAAGTGGTGTGTGACGCAGTGTTTACTATAACACACTTCAAATGTAGATGTTGAAAAAGTAAAAGTCTCTGATAGTAGCCGAAGGTACAGCTGTATTTAATTCACCATAGTTTTGTTTTGTATTGTCTTTTTGTGTTTCCTGTAGGTGTGATGGCAAGAGAGTGTGTGAACTGAGTACTAATGTCGTCCGTACCTCCGATCCCTGCCGGGGCATCTTTAAGTATTTGGAGACCAACTACACCTGCTTCCCAGCAAGTCAGTCACATGTCTGCGTGAAATGAAGTTCAAACACTTGCTCACAACAGCATTGAAAACAGTGAAATCAGTTAATTACAGTAGAATTGCCCTGATAAGTTAAATCGCTAACAAGAGGCTTACAACCTTCAGCGATCACCAAAATAAATGTTGGCAACGTTCATCTCTTCAAGCCACAGATACGTTGAAGGCTGCGGTCTTGATCTGGTTAGATTTAGTTACAAAAAACACTTGTTTAGTAAAATACCACTTTTTGTCTTACCTGTTTCTGTGGCCTAAAACACTGCTGAAAAATGTCTAAGTCTCTTTAAAAATATCCGGTGGTCTCATGCCTACAAATGTTGCATTGCCACCTCGAGCAGTGGTCTCTGGTTGGCAGCCTCCTCGCCTGGCTGTAATTACCATATCGACGTCCCTATTAAACCTTCACATTACATGTTTTTGACCTGAGAGGCAGAGGTGATGGCACTGGAGCTGCAGGAGAGAAAGCTGTCAAGTCGGTGACTGCAGTTTGAAATTGCGTTTCAACATTTGAGAAACTGTGAAACCGGTGAAGCTTTTTGAGGAGACCACAGGACAGTTTCCAGCTTGTTACTTGGCAACAGAACTGGGGGACTTTGACCAGGAAGTTGTGGCGTTCCCAGATGGGTTTTGTGGCGACAAGCCTTGCTGATGTTAGCCACTAGTCTGGTAGTATGTATGCGTGTTTGGTGGTGGTGTTGAGGGGCTGGAGGCAGCATGAAGGAGTTAATGGTGTCTTCCTACCCCCTGCCAGCGCTGCCCTTGCTGGAGAGTCACTTTAGCCAAACCTCTGCTGTTTAGTTACCCTTTAAACATGTAATGTGATATAACGCTGATTGTAGAAATGTTAATATAGTATATAGTATTAGGGATGTTAACTGATGACCGTTTGACCGATGGTTGACCGTATCAACGTTAACCGATCAATCTTGTCGGCTAAAAAAAATAAATAAAAATAATTAAACGCTGTCTCTGTCGCTGTCAGTATCGCTGTCACTCTTCGCCGCCGTCCCTCCCCACAACTTCCGCCTGTTCCCCAGCAACCAAATCACGTGATTTGCCATATCATTTTGTGATTGGTTGATGTGGTGTCTTTTTCCACCAATAGGAAAAAGTGTGTGCTGTGGGGTTTTTTTTGCTTGCAGGTTCTTCCTGTTTGCGGACACGTTACTGAGAAAAGTCCCTTTTTTACCGTTTCTTCCAGCACCAAACACACACTAAACGTGACGGCAATATTTGCGAAAAGCGTCGCACACATCATTTATCACAAGTCCGGTTTTACTCGGCCTATCAACACAATTTAAAAACTGGTCTATAGTTTGAAGTCCGCACTTTCGCCACAAGTTGAAACGGAGAATCAGTGAGGCTGCATCTCGCTGCTCCGTCGTCTTAAAGCGGTCGCGTGATTTGGACGCGCCGGCGTGTCCGTCGACCCCAATATGACAGATCATATGGTCATCAGCTCAGCTCGGTTGGAACTTACACGGAGGTGATACTAAAAAAGCACCACTTTAGCAGGTACCAGATTTCGGTAATGGGAACGCAAAAAGGCGAGCTGAGTCGAGGCGAGGCGAGCTGGTGCTGTCGGTGGAAAAACAGCACTCCATGTTTCGCGCTGTGGGGGATTTTAAAAAAGTGACGTGAGTGGAAGGGCGGGGCAGAGTGTGTGAGGCAGAACGGGAGAGAGAGAAGCAGAGAAACAGCAGGCGGCTCGAAGTGGCTGTTATTTCAAATAGCACATTTTAATCTGATAGGTTAACCGGTTTCAACCGGTTAATGAGGCTCGGTGGTCGGTCAAGAATATTTTTAATTTTCGCCATCCCTGATGTAGTATATAGTGGAACATGCCAGTGGTTTGCAGAAATGTATATGCCAACATTTTTTTCTGGTGACTGGGCTGCACCTTCAAGAGAAGGGAGAGCTAGGTACTTAAAAATGGAGGAAGCTATCAGGGCTTAATTGTGTGATTCACATTTGTTTTCCCCCATCCATCAAAGTATTACCTCCACTGTGATATACATATTGGTACAACTATGCTGTAGCAACCAAGCTAACACGCTACAGAAAGATTGTTCAGAGAGATGAATGAAACCTTCGAGGAATGGTCGAGCACGGAGGAGAGCTGTTGAGACGGATTAGCTTGAGCACCTTCCCAGATGGTTAGCGTGTTAGCTCGTAGTTTAGCAACTGTCCCTGTGAGTTCTCCCCACCTCACCAAGCTTCTAGTACGCAATGTTACATAAAGACACACATTCGACATGCCGCTTTCTGGTGTGACCGGGCGTTTAACAGTGCGATGTTTAATCTTCTTTATGTTACACAGTTCACCTTGTGGTCTGCGAGCACTCTCTGGCACGCCTGTATTGTGGTGAGATCACTTTTTTTGTGCATGTTTTTGTATGTGTGATACAATAATCATGAAACAAAGATTAAGAGTTGTGGTGTTTTCATTGCATTTTAATATCACACTTGCTCATTTTGTCACCTGCCTCCTGAAATCTTCCTCTTTCCATCAGATGAAGGGCAGGTTATACTTGTGTACGGGGCCGATTACGGCCGCGTGACCACACCACATGCTCTTACCAACGTCCTCCTCGTGAGATCCAAAATGTCTACTGCTCACACCCTACGACAAAAGTGGCTGAAAGGTACAGTTGCACACTCTCTGTTGATTTCAACTTCTGGTCCAATGTAACGTCCAAATCAAAGTGTGATTTCATATATCTCAGTGCACATTTAAGCCTGAATTATTAAATCACATTAATCTGCATCCACAGCTGTAATGGAAAAAACAGCTGCACTATCAGAGCGAGCAACTCTGTGTTTGGAGACCCCTGTGTCGGCACTTATAAGTACCTGGAGGTGGCCTACACATGCCAATGTAAGTAACTCCGAGGCCATGTTGGGCTGTTTCACATCACAGATGCTTATTTGTGGTGTAGATGTGAAAAGGAAGATGATAGATTTTGATGAAAACAATCCCAGCTTTCATGAATTCAAAATAATACAGTTATGTGTTGAGGCCACATTTGTATTTTTGAAGTGAAACAAAAGTGATAATTTATAACGATGAGGAAATACATTTCTTAAAGCTGCTGTAAACCAGCTTCCTGTCTGTTTTGCAGTTAGCATTCCCCTTTGGTTTGTTTATACAGAGCCTCCAGTGGTTTAATGACAGTTTCCCCAGCTTGTCCCCAACATGTGATACAAGATGACATATGTGTGCAGGGTTGGAAGGGTTACTTTAAAAATGTATTCCGATACAGTTGCTGATTACCTGTTAAAAAAATGTAGTCAGTAACGTAATCCAAGTACCACAATATTAAAGTAATGTAACGTGAATACTTTACATTACTTTTGGATTACCCCAATACAAATGCAAATAAAGACAAGAAAAACAATTATCAATTAGATAACTTTTAATTCTGTTATTCAACAGGACAATGTGACAAAGAAACTGTTTTTATTATGACAAATTCTAGAGTCTAAAATCATACAATTGCCTAATATAATCATGTTATTTTAATACCTTGTTGTCATCTAAAGTGTTAGTGACCCATTTCAGTCACTGCAGGTGTTGCAGGCAATTTATTTTTTATGTTCAAGCCCCACAAGGTGGCAGTAACTACATTTCAAGTCTCTACGGGAACCTCACAAGTCAACGAGTTTTGCACGACAAGTCTGTGCAAATGTTTCACAATAAAAGCCTTATTTAGCTATTTATGCTAGAGGGGTTTTAATTTGAAACCGACACAGGAAGTGTTGGATTTGTATTAATGTCTTATTTTTAATAGGGCAAACGGAACCAAAACAAGGCTTCGTACTACAACATGGCAAGTTATATCAGACAGAGAAGCTCCTGTGATTATTTAGCTGAATAACGTTACGGTATTCACACTCGAACGTCATGCTCAAACTTCAAAACTACCATAGATACTAAACACATACCGTCCCGTTTCCCAGCGCTGGAGGCCATAATGAGCTACATGTAGTCCGTTACTCCCCAAGTCTGCATATGTGTGCAGGGATACCAGAAAATGTATGTTCTCTTCTACAGCATGAGCAGCAGGAGGACAAACAAGGGTTACTGACCAAACACTCTGTTGGAGTACAGAGCAATTTAACAATTATTAATACAATTAATAAATAGAACAACGCCTACAGCAAAGTTTAAGAAACGTCACTTAAATCATCATCTTAACATGAATGTGTCTTCTGTTCTTTTGCAGATCCTGTCTGAACGTATTGACACCATAGTAATATCACATCGTTCATATTTCTTTTTAAGCTGTTTTACACTCAAGTTTTTTTATGTTTTCTTCATTTTACAATATATTGATTTTAACGATGTTTTCAGTGTATTTTTCCACCTCATGCACGTTGAATCGCCTCTGTGTTTGGAAAATGCTGTATAATAAACTTGCCGTTTCCCTCCTGTGACCTCCTGTGTGTTTTTGTTTTAATCACTGACGATTTCTGCCGAAATTTGAGGATAATAAATCTTGTTGATTATATAATTCGGAATGTACACGCTGTCTTACACTATAACATTTATTATATGATTGTTAACTTTTTGTGAAACGGTCAGACTGTCCTGAAACCTGTCCAGGGTTGTAGCCAGGATTCTAGAAATACTGAGGTCATGCGCCCTCGCCCTGCTTGGGGAGTTCAGGGGGCATATCCCTCCACAAGACGTTTTCAAACACTACGGTTTACATCTGTGCATTTTAATGCATTTTAAGACTTAGAGTATAATGTCAGTGCCAATTCATCGATGAAATTTAGGGAGGCTGTGGCATATTGGCACATTGAGGACCCAGAGGACATGACCACGGTGTCCTCAGTGGTAGCTGTGGGCTTTCACGTGTTTGATTTGAAAGTCACCTTTGCCTGACAGGTAGCTTTGGACACATCAGTTCTTTTCCTGTTCTAGCACATTGCCAAATGATAATAATCACTTAGAAACTGTACGTGACATTTTCGGTGAGAAGATGTGTCTTGTATTTGGACGTGCAAGTGGATCGAGGAAGTGTAGTTATCGCGTTAAGATTCCTTCCTCTTTCTGTCGGTTGCAACTCAAGGAGAACACATCCTGGACGCTTCGATAGTAGACTTGATTTGCATAAAGAGAGGCCGTTCTAACCCAAACAGAATAAAAAGCAGCCGTCTGTTTGGAGCACCTTCAACTCTTCACCTTAAACTGGAATCTTCTGTCACCATGCTCCGCTCCGGACTCAGCGCCACACTGTGTGAGTACAAAAACTGACTGATGACGAACATGATGATGAGGTTTTAATGTTGTATTTGTTGTTGTTTCTTTGTATTATATTTGATTGCAATATAGAGATAAAATAGCTTTCAAGTGTTGGATGAACAAACATTTATTTTTATTTTTCAGTGCTGACAGCAACATGTTTGATAATGAGAGCAGGTAAATGGATGTTTGAATGTTGTATAATGACGCTAGTACATTTTTAAATGTAAAATTATAAGATAAAATAGAACTTGTGGTATCCCAAAGGAAAGTCTTGTGCCAGAGATTGAGACAAAAATTTGCAGCACAATAGAAAAGTCATTAACAACAAGTGTCCTTCTGACAGGATGTTTCTAAGAATCTTAATTTTTGTCTTTTTGCATGCAACATTTATTCAGCAATATACACTAATTCTCAAACACCTTTTTATTCCAGACTTGTCCAGAGCCGAATTACCTGGTTTGCACCCTTTGTCCACTGAGAGAGTGATCACCTGTGATGACTATAACAATATCCACCGCCTGAGCTGCGGTACGATCACAAGCAGACACACAACCTGTTGTTTTTATTTATCTCTTCAAGACAAAACATCTTAACATTTGACTGTTTTGAGTGCAAAAAGCTAAGAAACATGTTGCTCAGAAAGAAGGGAGAGACATTTTGCACAAAGTACAATTCAGTTCTATGAATGATATAATTTCTTCAAGTTGTTAGTGAAGGGAACCTTCTGAGTTTCATGCTTGCGGTGACCAAGATGGTCAACAGTAAACTCAATCCTGCACACACCATCCTGCTGCCACATACTGAGCCCAGTAGCCAGAATAAATGTTTTTGCCACGTCTACAACACATTAACAAGCAAGAAAAACTACTGGATATTGTTGGACTGGGCTGTTTATGAGGACAAAACTGGGTATTTCAACCCAAAAACATGATCTCTCCTAACAGTTACCAAATGTTTTTTGTGCTTAAGCCTAACCAGAACATGAGCACAGCGTCGTCGCAACATGAAATTGAAAACTGAATCTAAGGAAATGTAAAGGTTGACAAATCATTTCAGCTCTGGTTTGCAGAAACATATACACATTTTGTTAACACATTTTGTAAGAACTACAGTGGTCCTCCGTTTTGAGACATTATTTGGCTTTTTTTTTTTAAATCAAAATAAAAGTGATGTATAAACTGTTTTGTAAGTTCAACGTGCTCAGTGGGCACAGATCTGAGGGCAACAAAGAAAGTACAGAAAGACGTGTGTTTTTTTTCTCTATTATATTGTTGTTCTGTGACACTATTTGAATTGTTGTTCTCGTGTCCTCTGTGGTGTGTAACAGACAGCGGAGTGATCCACGTGCAGGCGGCGCTGTATGGACGAACTGACAGAGAGACCTGCAGCGAGGGCCGACCGCCGCAGCAGCTGAAAAACATAAAGTGCTCTCAGAAGGGCGTCCTGGACGTCTTCAGGAAAAAGTACACGATCTTTTTTTGTTTTGTTTGGGCAAAACAAGTAGTAAGGCCTGATTCGGCATGTATGCAAGTGTAGGATTAGTTTAACAATCAGGTAAAGGGAGAGAGTAAAGACTAAACCAGATACTGAGCAAAACAGTTAAAACTGTTAGCTGAAAGTAAGAAGCAATGAACTAATGGTTCAAATAGTTGGATTAAAAGTACTAATTCAAATCGTAAGCTTAAAGTACTTGTTCATAAAGTTACCGAAAAGGTATGGGTAATGAATAAATAGCTGGTAAGTTAAAAGTAGGTTTCACGTTCAAAAAGTAGTTCAGTTAGTTAGCTGAAAGTACTTGTTCAAATATTTTGCTGAACTGAGCTGAACAATTAACCAGAGAGGATATGTAATAACAAAACTGGTCAAAGAGCTAACTAAAAGTAAAAAGTAATGAGGAAATAAAAGTTAAAAGTAGTAATAATAGTAATAAATGATGGATAGACATCATTATAGATGACAGATAGATGTGCTCAACTCTTCATCTTCTCCCTGCAGCTGTAATGGCAAGAAGCTGTGTGAGTTAAGCACAGTTCTTGTCCGTACTTCTGATCCCTGCCATGGCATCTACAAATACCTGGACACCACCTACCACTGCATCCCAGCAAGTCAGTAACAGTTCTGTGTGTGACAAAAAAATAAAAGGACTCCACGAATCAGTTTGATAAGAGCAATATGTTAAATGTGAAATGTCTTTGCTTTGACAGTCCGCACTGTAGCATGTGAACATTCTTCGGCATTCCTGCAGTGTGGTAAGATCTCTTCCCGTTTGCCTTTTTAGTTGTATTTCCTTTGCATTTTCGTCATTTTTTACAAATGACTCTTCCTCCTCTTGTTGTCAGATGAAGGGCAGGTTATACTGGTCCTCGGTGCTAATTATGGGCGCCGTGACAGAAGCACATGCGCTTTCCATCGACCTGACAGTCAGTTCCAAAACACCCGTTGCTCAAGGCCCGCTACCAAAGTTGCTGAGAGGTACGGAGATAAACACCATACATGTTTCCATATTTCTGCTTCTTCTGCGCACATTCAAAACTGCATCCAGTCACATTAATCTGCATCCACAGCTGTAACGGGAAGAGCAGCTGCACCGTCAAAGCAAGCAACTTTGTGTTTGGAGATCCCTGTCCTTCCACTTACAAGTACCTGGAAGTGGCTTACAGATGTCAACGTAAGTAGCTCATCGGCCATGTCGGGTTGCTTGACTCTACGTGAACTAATCTGTGTGTTACGTTCGGCCGAGGGGTCCCAAAGCATGACATAAAATCGATGACACCAGAGTGCATGTACAATAACAACTTATCTACAGCGACAAAGTGCGACTATACAGAGTGTGAGTGAATATATATATACAGTGGTGAAGCCTCTGTTCAGGCCAAAATAACAAACAAAACCCAATCTAAACGTCGAATCAGTAATCTAACTAAACCCTATGAAAGAAAAGAAACAAGAAAGTTAAACCCGCCTCTGGACAAAAAAAAAACACAGAGCACACTAACACTTAACTAAACACTCTTTAGTTCTCGACAAATTTCTCAAGTAAGCACACAATTCAACCACGAGTAAGAAGGATGCTGTTTAAAATAACTGGTTTAAATATCCCCACTCTCCAGCATCAGCCAATCCCCAGCTGCCACGTCACTCAGCTTGGAACCTAAACACAAATTATCAGCACAACACAAACGCAAAATACGGCTCCAGAAACCCTGGAAACCAAATGGTTTAGGACATAAAATGGAGGAAAATGGATGATGCTGAAGTACAGTATGTCCACATCATGTTGTCAGCAGACCGCAGATTAAACACGAAACAAGGATGTGTCACTCAGGACATTTCTATTTTACCCTGTTTGGATTCGTGATTCGGGAGCCACAGGATTTCATCTCTGCTTTTCGCGGATGATGATGTCTTGTTGGCTTCTTCGAGCCAGGACCTCCAGCATGTCCTGGGGCGGTTTGCGGCCGAGTGTGAAGCAACTGGTATGAGAATCAGCACCTCCAAGTCCGAGGCCATGGTTCTCGACCGGAAAAAGGTGGTTTGCTCCCTCTGGGTTGGGGGAGAGTTCCTGCCTCAAGTGGAGGAGTTCAAGTATCTTGGGGTCTTGTTCACGAGTGAGGGAAGGATGGAGCGTGAGATTGACAGGCAGATCGGTGCAGCGGCGGCAGTAACGCGGTCGTTGTATCGGTCTGTCGTGGTGAAGAGAGAGCTGAGCCGAAAGGCGAAGCTCTCGATTTACCGTTCAATGCCACGTTCCTACCCTCACCTATGGTCATGAACTTTGGGCCATGACCGAAAGAATAAGATCCCGGATACAAGCGGCCGAAATGAGTTTCCTCCGCAGGGTGGCGGGGCGCTCCCTTAGAGATAGGGTGAGGAGCTCTGCCACCCGGGAGGAGCTCGGAGTAGAGCCGCTGCTCCTCCACATCGAGAGGAGCCAGCTGAGGCTCGGGCATCTTTTCCGGATACCCCGGGACGCCTCCCTCGGGAGGTGTTCCTGGCATGCCCCTCCGGGAGGAAGCCCCGGGGAAGACCCAGGACACGCTGGAGTGACTATGTCGCCCAGCTGGCCTGGGAACGCCTCGGGGTCCTCCCGGAAGAGCTGGGGGAAGTGTCCGGGGAGAGGGAAGTCTGGGCGTCCCTGCTCAGGCTGCTACCCCCGCGACCCGGCCCCGGATGAAGCGGAAGAAAATGGGATGGATGGGGATGGGATGGGATTCGTGGTTCACAGAGGAACACAAACGGATCAACAGCACAAAGGTTATGATTGGTATGAGATGTCAACTCAGTCGCCAGAGTAAATGTTATAAGTCCAGTTAGAATTGAATGTTTCTTTATGTCGCAACTTTATGTTTGTTTAGGTGAAATATTCTTTTTCTCTCTTGTGCTCTGTCGAGATTTAGGCACAAAAAACCACTTGGATAGGGTTGGAAAAACATCTTGGTTTGGCTACGTGAGCCACAAGCACAATGGGCCGCACAGCGCGGAAGATCCGGGTAGTTTCATCGCTGAGCAGTCGAGCTTTTTTTAGCTTCAAAACGCACCTTAGCAGCTTTCATAGGGATGAACAGAGCTGCCACTTCCGAGGCTGTGCCGAGCGGGCTAACTTCCTGTTGAGCGCCCAGCTACATTGAATGAGGATAAAATAATTAAATCGTGCAGCTCTTCTAGACTTTATAACTAAATGTTACTGAACTGAATGACTCCAGTTATGACAGTGAAATGAGTCTTTTCTCGGGGGTTCAGATGCTCCAAAAAATGTGTTCACCGTTTTACTGACCCTTCTTTCAAAATGTTAAAATATGGGGGAAAAATCATCCGTCTAAAGTCGATATGTTTCTGTTCTGCTGCAGATCCTGAGATTCTCTGAGTCAACAAGGAAGTAACCAGGAAACAGATGAGACAGCATCATCTCATACAGAGCCAGTAAGGCTCACTCGGGCAATATGAACTAAATATAGCATGATTAATCAACAAACAGACGAATCTAAATAAAAGAATTATTGATTTAATGAACCTTTGATTAATGTTCTGTGCTGCAGTTTTATTTCCTTTTCTGTCTTTATTGGATTAAGTTTAACTCTTTTATAATGAATAGTTTCTCTCTTTATTGTGCAACACAAATAAACTGGCATTGGATGCCTTTATATTCTGTATCATTACACTAAAAAATAATCTAGGTCATTTATGAAGCTTATTTTTCTGGGGATTTGGTGGGTCTCTCTTTTTTGTTGTATTCTCATTAAAACATACGTACTATTATCTGTACATGTACAATACTACAATAAATAACTGCCCAAAATAAACTCTTTGAGCTGTCTCTGGTGTCTCTCCTCAGAGCTCGCTCCACCCGAAGCTGCTTTTTTGTCAACTTTGTGCACAGTTCTGAACACTGAACTCGTCAGCGCAGGGTTCACGGGAACACGGCAGACAAACCCCACGTTTCGCTGAGGGAGAGGAGGAAGCACTTTAATATGGTCTGAGAACTCCTGGAGTTTCTCTCATTTCACATGAACCTGCACATTCACACACTTTACAGTACGATCCTGGACTTCATATACATTAGCACGGTCTCCTTTGTTGTTTACAACACAAAACGTAAGTATAATTGACTGGCTCAGTACTTTAGATACTTTTTTACGGAAGCGTATTGCATTCACTTGATAAATTTATTTTTTGGTTTGTTTTACTGAGTAATTATTTGTGTTTTTCAGAGTAATTTTTTTTTTCTTCTGTTTTTCATGGTAATTTTTTCCCCCCTGTTTTTCGGAGTAATTTTTTTTCTGAAATATCGAGATACTTCGAACTCCCGCGAGAACATCCAACCTGTAACAGACTCCCGTTCTCCGTGGACCATGTCGTGGACCTATGGTGACTCCTGCCCGCGCATACATGCCTTTACAAACTAATGATAATACCATCTATATGAGTTAAAGACAGGACTATCTCCCAGTGTCTTAAACCCAGATCAAAGTAACACTTGATTAAACTGAACAAGTCGGTCATGTTTGTAACCATGAAGTCGAGCTCTCAATGAATGAATGGATCTTCAAATGCTCTGTAAACTCAGGAAAAAAATTGGTCCGAAAAACAGAAAAAAAAAATTTATTCAGAAAATCAGGAAAAAAATTACTCTGAAAAACAGAAATAATTATTCCAAAAAACAGACAAAAAAATAAATTACTCAGAAAAACACAAATAATTACTCAGTAAAACAAACCAAAAAATAAATTTATCAAGTGAATGCAATACGCTTCCGTACTTTTTACCTCGGCTGTGAGACTGTTCAGGACTGTTCTGTTTAGAGGTGAAGCTCAGCTCCACCACGCCTCGGTGAAAGTCCTCAGGTCTCTCAGGGACCCTCAGTGTGTCGACCAGACTCCTGAATTAGACAAAACACATTTATGTTTAGATCATATTTAGTGTATTTAAAGAAATATTTATTATTGTGATCACATAAAACATGTACATTAATATTCAAAGTAAAAAGTATCTGGTCTAAAACGCCTTTTGGATTTATTTCAGGTCCTGTTTTCAATTTTATATTAGTAAGTACTCGGTTTAAAACACTTCAGTCAAATAAAACCTCGCTTAGGCAAGTTTATTTATACAGAATTCAATACATTCAGAAACAGAGAAATTAATCAAAACTAAAACTTTAAGACATTAAAACAGCATCTGAAAGACAGAATGGGAAAAAAGCGAATATAATAAGCTACAGATAAAAGAAAAATGCATTAAATTAATTTACTTATTTGAAAGCCACAGTGAACAGTCATGTTTTATTCTCTGGTTTAGATGAGCTGTTTTACCTCGATTACGTTACTGACTACTTTTTTAATTAATAATTTATTCAATCAATTTTAAATAACCCTCCGGATCCCCAAACAAGTAAACCGAATGTGTTCAGTGCTGAGAACATTTAGTTCTTTATAGAACAGTATTTCCATTAAACCAGAACTGACGCAACGTAGATGCAAAATGAGTGTCTGTTACCTCAGAACACCTCAGAAACGTCCATTTTCGAGCGATAACGAGAAAATCCCTCCGCACAAAACCTCTGACTGTAATATGTCAACAAGTGAAATGAAGGTTTTGAACCTGGATTTATCCAAATTTCAGATTTATGTTCTGTAAATATGTATTTTTTTTAAATTAGAAATGTTCTCATTTGCATATTTAAACATAACATTAAATAATAATTGTGAAACAGAAAAATAATTGTCTCAAATAAAGTAATTAACATGATAATTTTAATGGTAATTGTGTTGTTGTGTTTTTTTTATTACCTTTTTCACCAGCTTTATCTAAAAATGTATAGAATATTGCATTTCAGATCTTTAAAGGTTGTCACCTCAACAGTAATTTTTTCTCTCAGTCAAGTCTCACTTAAAACAAACTTTATACTATTTTCTGATTCATACAGCGATAAAAAGAGAAATCCAAAAAACTCTTTGTCAACAAATGAAATGAGGATTTTTAATTGTTTTTTTTTTCCATTTGTAGATTTAATCATAAAATTCCATAAAACTTATAACACAAGAATAATTGTCTTAATGCACGTGATCAACCGGGGGAGGTGTCTTTGTACCACTGCACAATGAGTACTTTTACTTTTCACACTTTAAATACACTGAGCTGAGATACTTTACTCAAATAAAGGATCTGAATATCTCTTATTTGATGTGTGTTTTTTATGTTTCACGCTGCCACATTTTCTCACAGCGACCTCACCTGTCTGTTATTTCAGTCATGCGCAGAACAAACTGCAATCTCACCACCGTGGAAGAGTCCGCTGCTGACTCCAGAGTGCAGCTGCGTCAAGTCAGAGGAAGGTAAGAGGGAGAGACACCGGAATCTTATATCGCTGTTTTCAAAATAAAAGCACAGTACAAGCAGATGTCTCCAAACACTGGGGGACACCTGGGTGATTATTACTCCATTACTTCCGTTCTTTTCCCTGTCAGCTCTCGATAATAAGAACTGAGCATTTCCATGGAGTAATAATCAGACATTTTCATCCTTGAGCTTCCCCACACAGGCAGGCTGCTGGAGGAGAGGGTGAGTTGAGCTGTGTTTTTAATACAAATCCGGCAAAGCTAGCAGATGTTTGATGCTTCGTACTGTGTGCTGGGACTGTACATGTACTGTTGCTGAAGTTTGGTGCTGTTCTCACCATTAATTGTGGCTTTTTGATGGCGGTTTCTAGTTGGAGACATAAGCTGCAGTGTATTGTTATCGTGCGGTCTTTTCTGAGGTTGCTAAAACTAGCTAAGCTAGCGGTCAGCTAACTTGACCTCTCGAGGGGGAGTCTTACTCGGTGTCAAGGTGTGTTAGACGTGAACGGTTGCTTCCGCGAAGTCCATTCATTTATGTTAATGGACACCTCGAAGGGCATTATCCCGCTTATACCATGGTCACTTGCCAAAGAAAATAAATTAAGACCATTAATTTATATTTTCATGCGTTTTACAATCAAAATATAAAGTTTCTGACAGGCAATAACATAGTTTCCCTGGTAACGCCTGAGGGTTTGACTAATACCTGGAACAACCGTTACCCTCCCGTAAGGTTCTTATGCAACGGAAACGTTGTTCACCTCTCCAGTAAATAGGACGGACCTTAGATACGACTTGGCAACGGGAGATATTCTAGTCCGCTCAGCGGTGAGCCAGGAAGCTAACGCTATGCTAGCAAGATTCAAAGTCGATAACATTGCGTACGGTTGACGAACAGTAAATATAATTTGACAGTGTGTTTAACAACAAGACTAGCTAGCTTACCAGTCATGTCACTGTCCCCAAATCAACATCAAGATGTTCACGAACAAATGATCGGCCGTGTGTAACGTTACTGTGGCCGCAGCCTGAAGCAGAGAGCTGAACAGCCAACGGGATGTGAGACTATTCGCTTAAGTGATAAAAAAAAAAAAAAAAGTATCAGTAAGTTTAGAGGGGAAGTGTACTTTCTGCAGCTTGTGTGTTACAGTCGCCATCCTGTGGTGTTGAGAGGATAAGGCACTGAAGGACTGACGGACTGCACTCAGTGCTGGAAATAAACTGTAAACAGAGGCTTTGACTGCGTTCCCGTCGCTATGGTTACGCCAGCTAGCACATTAATTTAGACGGTGAACAGACAATTTAACTGGAACTACTTAGCAGGTGTCCATTAACACTTTTTAACGTACACCCTACAGCCAGTCAGAATCGAGTATTCACCCTGACCATGGTATAACATGGATTAAATTTACACCAGAATATCCCTTTAAGCTTCAGAGTCTTAACCCTCCAAGATTTAATACCAGCAGTCAGCTATGAAATGAAGCTATGTACATTTACTTGAGTACTGTATTTAAGTACAACTAAGCTGCAGTGTATTGTTATCGTGCGGTCTTTTCTGAGGTTGCTAAAACTAGCTAAGCTAGCGGTCAGCTAACTTGACCTCTCGAGGGGGAGTCTTTAGGACGCCGTCGGATACTCTGATTGGTTGTTAGCTAGCTGTTCAGTGACCATTCTGATTGGCGGTGTGCCAGCGAATCAGCGCGGCGTGTGGGAGGGGCGGCGGAAGTGACGATGGTAAACAAACCACATAAACAGAGACGGCACAGAGTTACAAACAACACTTAACCGTTCGTTATTTTGGGGATAAACCAACGTATGTTTGGAAGCCATGGCTGTGTGGACCGAGGACTTTGAGGAGCAGCTGGCTGCCCTGGTGGAAGAGAGACCACCGTAATACGACATCACGCAAGTAATGCTGAGCTAACACTGTGTGTGCTTTGTTTTGATAAGCTACGGTCCGCACTCCGTTCTGTCATTTCCTGTTTTAATGTTTTCATGTTTTCATGTTTTCATGTTTTGGGTTACTGGCACACACCGGTGTGTGAGGGCCTTTACTCGGCGTCAAGGTCATGACGACCATGGATTAAGTTTACACCGGAAATTTATCCCTTTAAGCTTCAGAGTCTTAACCCTCCAAGATTTAATACCAGCAGTCAGCTATGAAATGAAGCTATGTACATTTACTTGAGTACTGTATTTAAGTACAAGTCTGAAGTACTTCGAGTTTACTCTGCCAAGTTTCTGTGAGTTGGAACTTTTCTTCTGCCCAAAGAAGCGCATGTTTGGCGGCCTAAACATCCCCCGAAACTCACCAAACTCTGCACACACGTCACATCTGGTGAAAACGTTATGATGCAACGTGATTGGTTGTGGGTGTGGCCAGGGGGCTCCACAGCGCCCCCTAGCGCCGGGTCATGTGACCAAAAACCCTCTCTGATCTTCATGAAATGTGCAGGACTCACAGGTCTGATCGATATAGCCCGGAATTCATTTTGAGGATTTTTCCGCAACAACGGGAAGTCGGCCATCTTGAATGGCGTGCGCCGATTTTCATTTTGCCGACACTGTTTAGAGGACTTTAGGATGTTTACAGACTCACCACATTTGGCGCGTAGGTTCAAACTCATGAGTACTTTAATTTGATACCACAACCGCCCTCAGGCGCGGCACAACAGCTCAGTAGCGCCCCCTGATTGCTTTTCCCAATTTGTACGTACAGACAAACTTCTACACACGCCAGAGTTTGCAGATTTATCACGAGTCACAAACATTGATATCTGCTAGGGTCTGGGCCTTTTCAGTGACAGGATGGCTCCACAGCGCCTCCTGCAGGATTTCAAGCTTGAAGCTCCGCCTCCTGCAAGATTTCAAGCTTGAAGGCCCGCCTCCTACATGCACATACATGCACGACATTCGATATGCATTATGTATCATGACCAGACGGACAAAAAACCTTCCTGGACCCAAACCCTCAGTCCAACAGGAAGTCTGCCATCACAGTTGAGATTTTGCCGCCAGTTGGCGCCATTTCCCTGCCTCGTCCTTTAAGAAACTCCTCCTACAGATTTCACACCACAGACTTCACCTTCAGTCAGTATCATCCTCAGACCTTGAAGATGAAAAGTTATCAAAATCTTTTAGCTCCGTTATCTCTGGTGGGCGTGGCAGTGCGCCAGTGGCTCACACGACTGTTGTCTTTTTTTCAAGACGAACGCGACTCTACTTTCACCAATAACAAATACGCCCGATCATCGCTGCTTGCAGCTTTTTTTTTTTTTTTTAGTAAATTTTTTTTACCTTTATATGGCTTTATTGTAAGTATAGCTGAAGAGATGACAGGACACAGGACGAGAGAGAGAGGGGGAGTGCCATGCGGCAAAGAGCCCCAGGCCGGGACTCGAACCCGGGGCCGCCGTAATGAGCACAAAGCCTCTGTACGTGGGACGCCTGCTCCACCAACTGAGCTAAACGGCGCCCCTGCTCGCAGCTTTAAAGTTGTATTCTGTTTTTAGGTTTATCATGTTTTTAATGTAAAATTTGATCCAAAAAACAGATGTATTGCATTAAAAGTACAATAGATATTAAAATGTGAAATGTGGTGGAGTAGAAGTATAAAGTCAAAAACAAGTCACAGTACATTGATGATGATTTTCCTATAATGACACCTGGACACACAGAAATGTGATGTTTCATCAGTGTCATGTTGTTGTTCTGTTGTTCCTGCAGGGCTGAGTGCCGTCTCATCACATGATCGTCGTCAGCACCACTTTGAAGAACATGACTGAAGCTCAGAGGTACTGCAGAGAGAAACACACACACCTGGCAGCTACAGCCAACATGGAGGACGTGAAGATCCTGAACCACACAGCAGGTCAAAGGTCAGTGGTGGACTCTGAATACAGCCACGTGAGTTCACCTTTCCCTCTCATCTCAAAGTCTTTTTTGACTGTTAGGTAAACGTCGGGCCGGCAGGTTGAACCTCACTTTGTTTTGGTGGTTTGTCCACAGAAGTAATGTCGATTTCTGCCTGTCGTCGGTGAGATTTCTATACGGGTTAAACATGGCGTGAGAGAAGATGGTACAGTGGCCTGGTGATCTGACCACATGTTAGACCTGTTGCCTGACACGCACCTCAGTGTATGAAAATCTTATCTGATCATCTCGTCTATTCTGGTCTGCAGTTCCTCTTTTCTGTGTGTGTGGGAGTGAGTGTATTGATTGTGGGGCCCCTCCCTCTGTTGTCCTCCATTGTGAGGAGAGGAGGGCTGGTGACACGCAGCAAAGGGCCACAAGTCGGACTCGAGCCGCTGCAGCGAGGACAAGGCCTCTGCACATGGGACGCTGCTCTACCAACTGAGCCAAAGGGCTCGAAGACGTAGCCGTATCTGTGAAGGTGTTTGATAAACTCTGTCACAGATTCGTTTTGTCTTTTGAAACACTGAAATCATCTGTTTGTCCAGTTATTTATGACACCCTTGCATTTCTTTAAACAAACAGTCGGTGGCTGGTTGTGCAGGAGTTGGCGTCGCTTTGATTTACATATTATAATTCCAGCATGTATCCTATTTGATAAATCCGGCTTTTATATCAGTTTATCTCAGTTTGGCTGCTTTTGGTACGCAGTTTTTCACATTTCATGTATTTGCTTCTTTCATCATTTGTCACTTGTGCCTGTATACATCTACACCTCTACATTTCAGGGGTTTATACGTTTCAGTGTACTACGGATATTTTAAAACTTGAAGTCACATTTAATCCTACTTTAACTCAAATAAAATTATGAACACACGACTTTTACTTGTAATACTGTATCTCTGTGTTGTTTTACAGTGTTGGGATGAGGCTGAGAATCAGCAGAGAACACCGTGGACCCAGTCTGGCATTAACAGTAAGGCATATGTAATTAAATTTTCCATGAATGTTTTGTCCTTGTCCGTTTCCTTCTCATAAACACTGTGATAGTCAAACAAAGCATGCAAACCATGTCATACATAAAGGGTAAGGTTCAGTTTTAACAGTGTTCCCTATGTTTCCAGTAAGTCTACAACTCCCTACAATAATGCAAATCATGGACAGTCACGTATTGTATTGAAGCTCTGTCAACAGCCACAAGTCTGAAGTCTCACATCAGAACAAACAGAGAGCCGACGAAGATGGACGCATTCCTGCTGCTCATCATGGCTGCATCAGGTCAGTAGTTTACTTGTTTTATAGATCTTTATATTCTTTTATTACAGCACATAACCTTGTGGGGACAAAACTGTCATCAGAACTCTAAATTAAAAGTGACGTACCACATTTATATAATCCTTCTCCTTTGATTGACGCACAGACTGATGCAAACTGAATCCTCTGAATTTGATTTCTTTTACCCTGAAATATTTGGTGGTAACGCTGCAGCTCGTAAAGTCTTTAGCTTTCTATTTTTTCCAGTCCAGCTTTGGTGTATTTCATTTACAAACCATCACTGAGTTCCTCAATATTTCTCGATGCTGAACTGACTTTTAACACCAAAAACAATAAACTAGGATCCGTCTGCATAAAGCAGGAACCGATCACAGCTCTCATTTATTCTTAAAGATACAATTAGAGATGATTCAGTCAGAATGTTCTCAGACTCTGTACCTGCACTCATTAATATATATACAGTATATATATTTATACACACACACAGTTTGTACACCGATGAGACAAAACTTTGTGACGGGATCTTTAAATCTCCAGACTTCAGAAAAGTGAACCTCTCTTTTCAGTAAATCCACAAAAGTTTTATCAGATCAATGGACTTAAAGGATCAGAATCCATTAAAGGAGCATTCTGTAGTTTTGGTGAAGAAATGTTAACGAGCAGAGAAAGATCCTCATTGGCTGATTTTTTTTTTTTTTTTTTCTGCCTCAACAAACTAAATAAACAAACTCTCTTTGTTTTCATGACTGAATAAACAAACTGACCTTAAAGGAAAACACAGTTTATACAGTTTTACTCTGTTTATATGTGGCGGACCCTGCCACCTCTCTAGCTTCAAACAGTGTTCTGGGACCTTATTCTCCTCTGAGAACAGCTGATTGATTCACTGATGGAAAAGATAAATATTTCTGAGTTTGTATTATGACATCATTAATATTGTAAATATTAAAATTCTGAGTTTGAATTTCTTCTCCAGAACTACATAGTGCCCCTTTAATGATCAGCCTCTGTGCCTCTTTTTATCCTTGTTTTCTCTCTGGCTCGGTCCAATTCTTTGTTTTTACACTGCCTTTCTTCGTCACTCTTCTTATTTCTTCTCTGTGATGTGGGCAACGGTGGGACATTTTTCTGCTCTGTCGCTTTTCGGCCATTGTTCTCAGTTTGGACTTGAACGTATATGACCAGGTGAGAGCAGGCAGTGCACCTGCGCAGGGAGCGGGGCTGACAGCAGGGTGTGCACGAGAATGACTGACCCTTCTCAGACACGCCCCTCGGCTCTGATTGGTTGTGTTGATCCGGGGGCGGTGGATTCTTGCAAATCAAATTAGGGCCGCTGGGCGGAGCCACAGACAGCTGACCTGTATCTTATTCTACTGTCAGATCATGATGACAATTCTGACAAATATTACAAGAAAATACTTACAGACTGCAACGTTAAGTACAGTCCTTAAGTAAATGACTTTGTTACATTCCACCAGTGATTTTACTGACAGAGACAACGACTCAGCTGAAAACACTGAAATGCAACGTTACAGAGTCAAGATGTATCATAGAAGTCATGTTTCACCCAAATGTAATCAGTATGCATGTCTGTCTCTGCAGGGCTGAGTGCCGTCTCATCACAGGCCCGTCGTCAGTACCATTTTGTTTATAAAAAGAAGACCATGCCTGAAGCTCAGAAGTACTGCAGAGAAAAACACACTGACCTGGCAACTATAGGCAACATGGAGGACGTGAAGATCCTGGTCGACACAGTCGACAGAAGCAAATTGTCCATTGTGAGTTCACTGATGTCTTTCTTTAAATGACACGCAGGTTGAAAGTTTTGCACGTCCACGTTGGTGTAAAGTCAGTAGAAACATTTGAAGTAACATTTTGAGGTACTGTACTTGTACTTGAGTATTTCCATTTAATGCCACTCTGTACTTCTACTCCACGACTCCTCAGAAGGACGTTGTGAGCAGCACTTTAATCTTGTGTCTGATGAAGGTGCAGCTTGAATTTAAAATACCTGAAATGTACCCATAGACGTACAGACGTGTCAGAACTCCACTGATACCACACAGAACCCAAATTTGTTTGCAAGAAATTGAAACCTAGTGGAGAAACGAAGTTTTGCAAAATTACAGATTCTTCTTTCTAGTAATTAAAACAAAACTTCCTGTTATCAGTTGGATTACTGTTGAACCTATTTAAAGGATCACATGTTGTAAATGATCCTTGGTGTCTCTTGGATGTTCAGGACACATTTTAACCCAGTCCAGTTAAAAAATGAGCGATTGGTGAGGTTCAGAATACAAATACAGAGAATCACTGGAGGATTTTGCAAAGTGCCATGAAAGTTGTTTTTTTTTAGTGTATATTGAGCGTAATGCTTTTTAATAAACTTGAGGCTAAAGAAACATACATTAAAATGTTGCTTTCAGGGTGTCTGGATCGGGCTGTATGATGACGTGAACAGCTGGAGGTGGTCACTGTCAAACACCAGTTTCTACAAAGACGGGGAGATCGAGTTCAGACCGTGGGCGCCTGGAGAACCAAACAACTATAACAGCACACAGCACTGCACAGTGATGTATGATGGACTGTGGGCCGACGATAATTGTATAACTCGCTTTAGGTCGGTCTGCATGGATGTCAGAGGTGAGAATATTAAGCAGTGAAGTTTAAAACATACCAGTTCAGTTTGTTGAGCTCTCTCTCATTATTTGGGCTGATACAGGATCAGTCAGTCAAACTTTATTTACAGCACCTTCCATCAACGTCAGTACAATTCAAAGAGCTTTACAGATGACTTACAAGCCAATAAGGGAGCAATTACTATTGATGATTCCACAGCAATCACATGAGAATGAGAACAAGAACATTGTCGGTGATGAATGACTTGTTGGGTCGAGCAGATAGAAAAGCGTTGTAATAGTCCATCCTGCTGGATTTAAAACACGCTTCAGTCTCTGAGTCACTCAGACGGAGACGTGGCCGCAATTCAGCTGTTTCAGATAATAAAACTCAGATCTGGCTACACACCCCACATGAAAGCAACTGAGTACATGTACTCTATTACTACAGTACTTTATTTACTATGTAACTTATAACTCCACTGGATCTCAGAGGAAGAATGATGTATTTTTGACTTGACTTCATTTACTCAGCAGCTGTAGTTACGTGTTACTGCTCAGATTAATATAAACATTAAAAAACATATGAGAAGCTTATAAAATACAACACGTTGTTATATATTGAACTAGTTCCCAACCTTTGTGTTTCTTATTGCTGGTGACCTCCAACACAAAGCTCTGTCTACTTGAGCTTCTTGTCATGTTTCACATGTTCATGTGTTGTTGGTTCCACCAAAGAAACATTTCCCCACTAAACTTCTCACATGGTGACGTCCAAAGAAGTCAAATGATCCAATGTTTTATGTAAAAGCAAATATTGGAGGAAAGTTAAAGAAAAGAAAAGCTGGAAACAGATTTGTGTATCAGAAGGTTTTTCTTTTCTTTCCTCTCCATCAACCATGTGACGAGCCCTCAGATGTATCTGGTGACCCTTCAGAGGGGCCCGTATGTTTGTGTTTCATACATCTGAGGAAATATTCACATGTAGACAAAATAATGTGTGAATCTATTAGATGTAGATTTTAAGGATGTGATTATTAATGAGGAGAGACGGTGAAGAAATACTCAGTAACATTTATTAAGATGATCATGTCTTCCATTTTTATTTGACAAAGTCATTAATTCAGTGGATTTATGATGCTGTGAATTCTGCCACAGACACAACATGGATGGTAAACTGTATGTTATAGTTCCTCTGCACAGCACTGTGCTCTGTTTTCAGGGCTCAATGTGACGTTTGTCCTACATCGACGACTCTCATGACCTGGACTGAGGCCCAGAGCTACTGCAGAGAACACCACACAGACCTGGCCAGTGTGAGAAACATGACAGAGAACCAGAAGGTGATGGACTTGGTACCTGCAGGACTCTGGACCTGGATCGGCCTTTTCAGAGACTCCTGGAAGTGGTCGGATGGAAGTAACTCCTCATTTAGGCACTGGGATCAAGGTGAACCTGATAACTCTGGTGGGAAAGATGCTTGTGTGGCGGCAGGATTTAGTATAGATGGAAAATGGTACGACGATCCGTGTGACTGGACCAGAGAGTTCATTTGCTACAGCCTACGTGAGTGTTAACTTTTGATGAACTAGTATTTATATTTGGATTTTGGTTTAATTTAGCATCAAATCAGTGATGATGTAACAAAAACAACACAAACATAAAGTTATGGACAGAAAATAAAATGTAAACACTCCTGATGTTTATCATTGACATGAAATTATTTGTGAAGTTATCAAACAGATGCCACAGACGGAGGACAGAAGCACAGTTTCCCCGTCACTGTTCAAACTGATGAATGTCAATATTCATATGAACATATTTTTCTCACAGTCCCTACGACTACAAAGCAAGTGATCAAAGTGCGTCTGGTGAGAAAGGACTCCTCTCTGGATCTCAACGACCCTGCTGTGTTGGAACAAATGTTGAAGGAGGTAAATCATGTTGGACTTTTCTAATTTTATACACAAACAGAACAAATTCAAATCAAATCAGACTTTATTGATCCCCCGAGGGAAAACTCAGCAGAACAAGAAACAGTGTGAAGAGGTAGGAAACAGATTGACGTGACCTGAGCATCGTGTAGGAAGCTGTGCACGTACATGTGCAGGATTAAAGAGTGTAGTCGTGCCACTCTGCAGGCCGGACTGAGGCAGAACTGGGACTCGTTCAGAGTCGACGCTCAGCACAAACTTTACTATCAGTTTTAGAAAAGCCAGAGCCTTTACAACAGAAGAAAGAGGAGGAGAGAGTCAGAGAGGACAACAGGCCGACAGGTCGACACCGTCTTAGGGAACAAAACATGTGAATGTGTAAATGTGATGCAGAGTGCTGCTAAAATAGAGGAAAATCTAAAGAACAATGCAGAATGTAATATCTCTCTGTGAGTGATGATGCTGAGGAGTTTTTATCAGTATCAACAGAGGCTGAAGGACCAGGGGGTGAAAGGAGACGTCAAACTGAGCTGGAGGAAGCAGTCAGACGGAAAGGTCTTCCACAAGGAGGAGGAGGAGACAAAGAAGAGAAGACGAACTGTCCAAAGAAGGACGAGCTTTAAAGGGGCACTACGTAGTTTTGGAGAAGAAATTCAAACTCATCATTTTAATGTTTACAATATTAATGAGGTAATAATACAAACATCAGTGAGTCAACAAGCTGTTCTCAGAGGAGAATAAGGTCCCAGAACACTGTTTGAAGCTAGAGAGGTGGCAGGGTCCGCCACATATAAACAGAGTCAAACAGTATAAACTGTGTTTTCCTTTAAGGTCAGTTTGTTTATTCAGTTTATTCAGTCATGAAAACAAAGAGAGTTTGTTTATTTAGTTTGTTGAGGCAGAAAGAAAAATCAGCCAATGAGGATCTTTCTCTGCTCGTTAACATTTCTTCACCAAAACTACAGAATGCTCCTTTAAAGTTGAATTCCTGTGATTCTTCCTCAAAGTCCTCATGTAATGTGTCAGAATAGACCTGCAACATGTGGATGAATCGATCAGTCACATTAACTATTTTAATCATCAGTTAATCCTTTTAGTTATTAGTCAACTAACCAAACCAAATATACTCTGGTTCTAGCTTCTTAAATGTGACGATTTGATGTTTTCTTTTCATATATGATCATAAACTTAATATCTTTCTGTGTCAGACTGTTGGTCGATTATAACAAGACATTTAAAGTGATGTCATTGGGCTGTGGGAACTTATAACAGACTTTATTCACTCTATGAAATACTGTGTGATGAGATAAAATACTGTGTGATGAGATAAAATACTGTGTGATGAGATAAAATACTGTGTGATGAGATAAAATACTGTGTAATCAGATAAAATACTGTGTGATGAGATAAAATACTGTGTAATCAGATAAATGACTGCAGGTCAGATAAGATAAGAATCGACTGGAGGAAACTGCAGTGAAGAAAACATTAAAAAGATTAACTTTAATGTTTGAAGAATGTTTAAAATCTGTTTTCATGAGAAAAGAAAGTCTTTGTTCATTTCAGAGTGATATTCAGCAGCTCACCTTTCAGTCTGTTGAGCCAATCTGTGTGTATTTACAGCAGCAGCCTCTGGTGGGTTGATTCAGAATGACTTTGATGTTGTTGCTCCAGCTAACAGGAGCTAACTGGCTAAATTAGCACTGGTTCAGTTTGCTAGTTGAAGTGAGGCAGGCACGTGATTGGCTGATAGATGACGGGGCGGTGACATCACCACTGTCAATGAAATGTGGAAAATGACAGAATGAAATAAAGTGTGTCCTTATAAAAAGTGTGAAATTAAATAAAGTGTGGTTTGAGAAAATGTCAGGAACAATTTTGATTTTTTAAGAAGTTTATTATGAAATTAAAGTAATAATAATACCTTTTTTTTCTTTTTTAAGTCTATTGATTGCCAAAGTCCCGATACTTGCGTTGCAGCTCATGGCACCAATGTCAGAAAAATGTGATATTAGTGATTGAGAGACACAAAGAACTTTGACTTGTTCCATGAATCACACATATGTTATTTGTCATTTTGGAACTCATGTTATGGAGATATTATTTGGCAAGAAGCATGGATGGTTGGTGAGAAGTTCTGCTTAAACAATAAAATTAAAGAGGTTTCATATAGGATATTACATAAGATCTATCCAACACAAAAGAAATTGGCAAGATTTAATATTGACAATGATCTGTTTTGTAAATTCTGTGGAAATGAAGAGGAAACAATTCATCATCTGTTTTTTCAATGTGTATTTTCAAAAACATTCTGGACTGACGTACAGCATTATATAAGGACAATAACAGGACGAGTAATTTTCCTACAGGAAATAGACGTTTTCATCTACTTTGACGGGACTGTGGACAATCGTACAGCTTTTTTTGTACAGCTAATACTGATGCTTGGAACATTTCATACCCACAAAAAAAAATGGACAAATTCAAAGCCGAATGGTAATGTGTTTTTTTTTTTAACTGCAGCAATATGCTGATACAATCAAAAACTGTGAAAATAAGAAGGCTACCCGAACAAAACAAATTATAGAGAGCTCCAATATCTACTCCAGATAAAGATAGAGATTTGCAGCCTATATCTGGCAATTATGATTGAAATGCCGGTAACGATCAAATAACTATATCCTGGTTTGTGTCGCCTTATTTTGTTTTGTTTTGTCTTTTGTTTTATTTTTCCTTGGTTTAATTTATTGTTTTGTTGTGTTTGTGGCAGGGGTGGGGGGAGGGGTGATTTTGTCTGATATACTTGATTGTATGCATGATATGAAATAAAGAGAAAAAAAAAAAAAGTCCGCTGCTGACTCCAGAGTGCAGCTGCGTCAAGTCAGAGGAAGGTAAGAGGGAGAGACACCGGAATCTTATATCGCTGTTTTCAAAATAAAAGCACAGTACAAGCAGATGTCTCCAAACACTGGGGGACACCTGGGTGATTATTACTCCATTACTTCCGTTCTTTTCCCTGTCAGCTCTCGATAATAAGAACTGAGCATTCCATGGAGTAATAATCAGACATTTTCATCCTTGAGCTTCCCCACACAGGCAGGCTGCTGGAGGAGAGGGTGAGTTGAGCTGTGTTTTTAATACAAATCCGGCAAAGCTAGCAGATGTTTGATGCTTCGTACTGTGTGCTGGGACTGTACATGTACTGTTGCTGAAGTTTGCTGCTGTTCTCACCATTAATTGTGGCTTTTTGATGGCGGTTTCTAGTTGGAGACATAAGCTGCAGTGTATTGTTATCGTGCGGTCTTTTCTGAGGTTGCTAAAACTAGCTAAGCTAGCGGTCAGCTAACTTGACCTCTCGAGGGGGAGTCTTACTCGGTGTCAAGGTGTGTTAGACGTGAACGGTTGCTTCCGCGAAGTCCATTCATTTATGTTAATGGACACCTCGTCGGGCATTATCCCGCTTATACCATGGTCACTTGCCAAAGAAAATAAATTAAGACCATTAAGTTATATTTTCATGCGTTTTACAATCAAAATATAAAGTTTTTCACAGGCAATAACTTAGTTTACCTGGTAACGCCTGAGGGTTTGACTAATACCTGGAACAACCGTTACCCTCCCGTAAGGTTCTTATGCAACGGAAACGTTGTTCACCTCTCCAGTAAATAGGACGGACCTTAGATACGACTTGGCAACGGGAGATAGTCTGGTCCGCTCAGCGGTGAGCCAGGAAGCTAACGCTATGCTAGCAAGATTCAAAGTCGATAACATTGCGTACGGTTGACGAACAGTAAATATAATTTGACAGTATGTTTAACAACAAGACTAGCTAGCTTACCAGTCATGTCACTGTCCCCAAATCAATATCAAGATGTTCACGAACAAATGATCGGCCGTGTGTAACGTTACTGTGGCCGCAGCCTGAAGCAGAGAGCTGAACAGCCAACGGGATGTGAGATTATTCGCTTAAGTGATAAAAAAAAAAAAAAAAAAGTATCAGTAAGTTTAGAGGGGAAGTGAACTTTCTGCAGCTTGTGTGTTACAGTCTCCATCCTGTGGTGTTCAGAGGATAAGGCACTGAAGGACTGACGGACTGCACTCAGTGCTGGAAATAAACTGTAAACAGAGGCTTTGACTGCGTTCCCGTCGCTATGGTTACGCAGCTAGCACATTAATTTAGACGGTGAACAGACAATTTAACTGGAACTACTTAGCAGGTGTCCATTAACACTTTTTAACGTACACCCTACAGCCAGTCAGAATCGAGTATTCACCCTGACCATGGTATAACATGGATTAAATTTACACCAGAATATCCCTTTAAGCTTCAGAGTCTTAACCCTCCAAGATTTAATACCAGCAGTCAGCTATGAAATGAAGCTATGTACATTTACTTGAGTACTGTATTTAAGTACAACTAAGCTGCAGTGTATTGTTATCGTGCGGTCTTTTCTGAGGTTGCTAAAACTAGCTAAGCTAGCGGTCAGCTAACTTGACCTCTCGAGGGGGAGTCTTTAGGACGCCGTCGGATACTCTGATTGGTTGTTAGCTAGCTGTTCAGTGACCATTCTGATTGGCGGTGTGCCAGCGAATCAGCGCGGCGTGTGGGAGGGGCGGCGGAAGTGACGATGGTAAACAAACCACATAAACAGAGACGGCACAGAGTTACAAACAACACTTCACCGTTCGTTATTTTGGGGATAAACCAGCGTATGTTTGGAAGCCATGGCTGTGTGGACCGAGGACTTTGAGGAGCAGCTGGCTGCCCTGGTGGAAGAGAGACCACCGTAATACGACATCACGCAAGTAATGCTGAGCTAACACTGTGTGTGCTTTGTTTTGATAAGCTACGGTCCGCACTCCGTTCTGTCATTTCCTGTTTTAATGTTTTCATGTTTTCATGTTTTCATGTTTTGGGTTACTGGCACACACCGGTGTGTGAGGGCCTTTACTCGGCGTCAAGGTCATGACGACCATGGATTAAGTTTACACCGGAAATTTATCCCTTTAAGCTTCAGAGTCTTAACCCTCCAAGATTTAATACCAGCAGTCAGCTATGAAATGAAGCTATGTACATTTACTTGAGTACTGTATTTAAGTACAAGTCTGAAGTACTTCGAGTTTACTCTGCCAAGTTTCTGTGAGTTGGAACTTTTCTTCTGCCCGAAGAAGCACATGTTTGGCGGCCTAAACATCCCCCGAAACTCACCAAACTCTGCACACACGTCACATCTGGTGAAAACGTTATGATTCAACGTGATTGGTTGTGGGTGTGGCCAGGGGGCTCCACAGCGCCCCCTAG
Source organism: Lagodon rhomboides (assembly GCA_039737535.1). Taxonomy (NCBI): domain Eukaryota; kingdom Metazoa; phylum Chordata; class Actinopteri; order Spariformes; family Sparidae; genus Lagodon; species Lagodon rhomboides. The sequence continues at coordinate 40,580 of JBBNBP010000334.1, forward strand.
CGCCGGGTCATGTGACCAAAAACCCTCTCTGATCTTCATGAAATGTACAGGACTCACAGATCTGATCGATATAGCCAGGAATTCATTTTGAGGATTTTTTTTGCAACAACAGGAAGTCGGCCATCTTGAATGGCGTGCGCCGATTTTCATTTTGCTGACACTGTTTAGAGGACTTTAGGATGTTTACAGACTCACCACATTTGGCACGTAGGTTCAAACTCATGAGTACTTTAATTTGATACCACAACCGCCCTCAGGCGCGGCACAACAGCTCAGTAGCGCCCCCTAATGCTTTTCCCAATTTGTACGTACAGACAAACTCCTACACACGCCAGAGTTTGCAGATTTATCACGAGTCACGAACATTGATATCTGCTAGGGTCTGGGCCTTTTCAGTGACAGGATGGCTCCACAGCGCCTCCTGCAGGATTTCAAGCTTGAAGCTCCGCCTCCTGCAAGATTTCAAGCTTGAAGGCCCGCCTCCTACATGCACATACATGCACGACATTCGATATGCATTATGTATCATGACCAGACGGACAAAAAACCTTCCTGGACCCAAACCCTCAGTCCAACAGGAAGTCTGCCATCACAGTTGAGATTTTGCCGCCAGTTGGCGCCATTTCCCTGCCTCGTCCTTTAAGAAACTCCTCCTACAGATTTCACACCACAGACTTCACCTTCAGTCAGTATCATCCTCAGACCTTGAAGATGAAAAGTTATCAAAATCTTTTAGCTCCGTTATCTCTGGTGGGCGTGGCAGTGCGCCAGTGACTCACACGACTGTTGTCTTTTTTTCAAGACGAACGCGACTCTACTTTCACTAATAACAAATACGCCCGATCATCGCTGCTTGCAGCTTTTTTTTTTTTTTTTAGTAAATTTTTTTTACCTTTATATGGCTTTATTGTAAGTATAGCTGAAGAGATGACAGGAAACAGGACGAGAGAGAGAGGGGGAGTGCCATGCGGCAAAGAGCCCCAGGCCGGGACTCGAACCCGGGGCCGCCGTAACGAGCACAAAGCCTCTGTACGTGGGACGCCTGCTCCACCAACTGAGCTAAACGGCGCCCCTGCTCGCAGCTTTAAAGTTGTATTCTGTTTTTAGGTTTATCATGTTTTTAATGTAAAATTTGATCCAAAAAACAGATGTATTGCATTAAAAGTACAATAGATATTAAAATGTGAAATGTGGTGGAGTAGAAGTATAAAGTCAAAAACAAGTCACAGTACATTGATGATGATTTTCCTATAATGACACCTGGACACACAGAAATGTGATGTTTCAACAGTGTCATGTTGTTCTGTTGTTCCTGCAGGGCTGAGTGCCGTCTCATCACATGATCGTCGTCAGCACCACTTTGAAGAACATGACTGAAGCTCAGAGGTACTGCAGAGAGAAACACACACACCTGGCAGCTACAGCCAACATGGAGGACGTGAAGATCCTGAACCACACAGCAGGTCAAAGGTCAGTGGTGGACTCTGAATACAGCCACGTGACTTCACCTTTCCCTCTCATCTCAAAGTCTTTTTTGACTGTTAGGTAAACGTCGGGCCGGCAGGTTGAACCTCACTTTGTTTTGGTGGTTTGTCCACAGAAGTAATGTCGATTTCTGCCTGTCGTCGGTGAGATTTCTATACGGGTTAAACATGGCGTGAGAGAAGATGGTACAGTGGCCTGGTGATGTGACCACACGTTAGACCTGTTGCCTGACACGCACCTCAGTGTATGAAAATCTTATCTGATCATCTCGACTATTCTGGTCTGCAGTTCCTCTTTTCTGTGTGTGTGGGAGTGAGTGTATTGATTGTGGGGCCCCTCCCTCTGTTGTCCTCCATTGTGAGGAGAGGAGGGCTGGTGACACGCAGCAAAGGGCCACAAGTCGGACTCGAGCCGCTGCAGCGAGGACAAGGCCTCTGCACATGGGACGCTGCTCTACCAACTGAGCCAAAGGGCTCGAAGACGTAGCCGTATCTGTGAAGGTGTTTGATAAACTCTGTCACAGATTCGTTTTGTCTTTTGAAACACTGAAATCATCTGTTTGTCCAGTTATTTATGACACCCTTGCATTTCTTTAAACAAACAGTCGGTGGCTGGTTGTGCAGGAGTTGGCGTCGCTTTGATTTACATATTATAATTCCAGCATGTATCCTATTTGATAAATCCGGCTTTTATATCAGTTTATCTCAGTTTGGCTGCTTTTGGTACGCAGTTTTTCACATTTCATGTATTTGCTTCTTTCATCATTTGTCACTTGTGCCTGTATACATCTACACCTCTACATTTCAGGGGTTTATACGTTTCAGTGTACTACGGATATTTTAAAACTTGAAGTCACATTTAATCCTACTTTAACTCAAATAAAATTATGAACACACGACTTTTACTTGTAATACTGTATCTCTGTGTTGTTTTACAGTGTTGGGATGAGGCTGAGAATCAGCAGAGAACACCGTGGACCCAGTCTGGCATTAACAGTAAGGCATATGTAATTAAATTTTCCATGAATGTTTTGTCCTTGTCCGTTTCCTTCTCATAAACACTGTGATAGTCAAACAAAGCATGCAAACCATGTCATACATAAAGGGTAAGGTTCAGTTTTAACAGTGTTCCCTATGTTTCCAGTAAGTCTACAACTCCCTACAATAATGCAAATCATGGACAGTCACGTATTGTATTGAAGCTCTGTCAACAGCCACAAGTCTGAAGTCTCACATCAGAACAAACAGAGAGCCGACGAAGATGGACGCATTCCTGCTGCTCATCATGGCTGCATCAGGTCAGTAGTTTACTTGTTTTATAGATCTTTATATTCTTTTATTACAGCACATAACCTTGTGGGGACAAAACTGTCATCAGAACTCTAAATTAAAAGTGATGTACCACATTTATATAATCCTTCTCCTTTGATTGACGCACAGACTGATGCAAACTGAATCCTCTGAATTTGATTTCTTTTACCCTGAAATATTTGGTGGTAACGCTGCAGCTCGTAAAATCTTTAGCTTTCTATTTTTTCCAGTCCAGCTTTGGTGTATTTCATTTACAAACCATCACTGAGTTCCTCAATATTTCTCGATGCTGAACTGACTTTTAACACCAAAAAGAATAAACTAGGATCCGTCTGCATAAAGCAGGAACTGATCACAGCTCTCAGTTATTCTTAAAAATACAATTAGAGATGATTCAGTCAGAATGTTGTCAGACTCTGTACCTGCACTCATTAATATATATACAGTATATATATTTATACACACACACAGTTTATACACCGATGAGACAAAACTTTGTGACGGGATCTTTAAATCTCCAGACTTCAGAAAAGTGAACCTCTCTTTTCAGTAAATCCACAAAAGTTTTATCAGATCAATGGACTTAAAGGATCAGAATCCATTAAAGGAGCATTCTGTAGTTTTGGTGAAGAAATGTTAACGAGCAGAGAAAGATCCTCATTGGCTGATTTTTTTTTTTTTTTTTTCTGCCTCAACAAACTAAATAAACAAACTCTCTTTGTTTTCATGACTGAATAAACAAACTGACCTTAAAGGAAAACACAGTTTATACAGTTTTACTCTGTTTATATGTGGCGGACCCTGCCACCTCTCTAGCTTCAAACAGTGTTCTGGGACCTTATTCTCCTCTGAGAACAGCTGATTGATTCACTGATGGAAAAGATAAATATTTCTGAGTTTGTATTATGACCTCATTAATATTGTAAATATTAAAATTCTGAGTTTGAATTTCTTCTCCAGAACTACATAGTGCCCCTTTAATGATCAGCCTCTGTGCCTCTTTTTATCCTTGTTTTCTCTCTGGCTCGGTCCAATTCTTTGTTTTTACACTGCCTTTCTTCGTCACTCTTCTTATTTCTTCTCTGTGATGTGGGCAACG
>JBBNBP010000336.1:0-45521 GCA_039737535.1 Lagodon rhomboides
GACAACCCCGGTCAAAATAGCCAAAATTTTGTGGTGCCTGTATAAAGTAGATATTACGGTAATGCAGTCCCAAGAGCAGAATTCAAAATAAAAGCATCGACCTATGAATAACCTAGAATTTGCAAGTTTACATGCATTAATTCAGTCAGATCAGTCAGTCTGTTAATTGATTGATGAATCAATTGAACGATTAGTTAATTAATTAATTGGACATTTAAGGAATTAATTCATTGATTATTTACTACTTAATCCATTTTACCATCCTTATTCTGATCACATTGAAGCCTTAGAAGATGGAGGCCATGACAATTCATCTGTGTGAGTAGTCCAACATAAAAATAAACACAATATCTTGAGCGTCTGATGAGGAATTTCAAAATAAAAGCCCACTTAATGGTCAAATAGGCCTATTTTTGATATTTCCCTCAATTTCAGATTTACATTAAAGGAAAACTACCTGTTTCCACAGACTAATTTCAGTTCAGAGTCATAGTGCTCCACCTCAAAGAGTCACTCTTAAAATAGCCCTCTTAAATGTCAGATAGGCTATTGTTAATATTTACATATAAATTCAGATGGATATTTAAAGGAAGCTCCCTGTTTCCAGAGACTAATAATATACGTTTATTATGTCTATGGTTTTGAACTTCCGTTGTGGCCACTCTCTCTACAGGCTGCAGTTGTGTGCTGACTACGGTTTCAGCTGCTCAGACGGTGAGCAATGTTGTCTTTATTAGCTATTTATGTAATATACCCTTTTTTTGAGTTACACTCTGTTGTGGTTTTAATCCTGCTCAGCCCTGATTTTTAAAGAACATATTGTAGAAAACAGGACCTGAAATAAATCAAGAATGCTCCTCCTCAGCTCACACCTGTCAGTGTCAGTTTTTTCTCACTTCACCTGCTGGTTTCAGCTAATTCAGTCCAAGCCTAAATATGCTCTCTGAACTTTGAATATTAATGTTCAGGTTTTTAATGTGATCACAGCAAAGGAAAAAGTGTGTGTGTGGCTTTACTTTATGAACATTTTGAACTTCCACAATAGGGTCCTCGCACTGATAGTGCTCGGGCTCTAATAATACAAAGATTAAATAAAAGTCTGTCAAGAATTTCATATTTTAATTTGGTCCTTGGTTGTAGCAGCAGTACCCAATCAAACACACACTGATGTTACAGCAGATCCAATAGAGAGCAGTCAGGGGAAGAGAAAATGACACTGCAGCAAAAAGTTATCTCTGTTAGCTTGACAAACAGGAGTTGTCTTGTCTTGTGATCTGATTTAGATTGTTTTTTGCCGTTTCTTTCTGATTTTGCACATTTAGATGTGGTTTTGTTTCACCAACAATGTCTACATCTTAGTTTTCCTCAGTCTGCGGTTTGAAACTGTGGGATGATACGAGCACGGAGCTAAAGTGACGTCCAACAATGATCCAATAATCCGTCACAATTTTAAAAAGTTGTATTTTGATGTTTTAAACTATTTGGTTTCAGTTGTGGATCTTATTTCTATCATTTGATCACAACAACATCAAATGTCACGATGCTGAGGATTTATTATTGATATCATCGTGATTATTATCATCTTGTTTAATATCGATATGATTATCAGTCAGCTCTGTTCTGATTGGTGGAGCGGGCTACAGTCTAAAGCACAGGCCTGCAGAGTTACACCTGTTAGACTCTGGTGCCCCCTGGTGGCTGCATCAAGAAGACACTGTAGATGCTCTGACTGCACCTGATCACAACACATGCTCATCAATCAATCAATCAATCAATCAATCAATCAATCAGAGTCCAGATAAACACAGACAAACAAGAACTTGACTCTTTTTACTAAATAGTGTTGACAAAGTGATGATGCATCATGATGATTGGGTTTAATATGAAAATAAAGACATTTTAATGTCATTATAACATTTATTCTGTTATTATGACACAGAATTAATATGATGTAATACTGTTTGTCTGTACAGGACAACAACACAATTTAAAGGAGCACTGAGTAGTTTTATAGAAGAATTTTATTATTTACAATATTAATGAGGTCATAATACAAACTTTTGGGCCTCAGAGGAAAATAAGGTCCCAGAGAAAACAGAGACGAGCACAGACTTTACACTAGTTCACACTAGTTTAACCTGTGGACACTTTAAATGACTGTAGATTTACACAACCGATCAACAATAGTGGATTTTTGCCTTTTAGGCGACGCTGATATCTGCACATATGTTTCCCAGCTGACTGCAGAGAACATCAAGTCTCTCTTAGCGAGTAATGAACTCATTATCTTGTCTGCTCCTAACGTGACGGCTGCTTGGCAGATGCAGCAGAGCAGTCCAGATACACTGATGACACTCTGTCACATCCAGAGGAACACAGGGAGGATGCTGGACTGGACAGTGGAGCTGATCTCAGAGCAGTTCACACTGCAGCACTGACAGTCATCTCCACGTGTTGTGATTGGTCCGTCAGTCACTGCTGGATGAAGCTCTCCTCTCCGCCCAGTCAGAGCCTCTCCACCCACCAGCTGATGGTGCTGCTTCAGCCTCTCTGGATCATCAGGACACAGCTGATCCTCTCAACACCTCCACCTTTCTCACCACTCTGACAGAGATCAGTACCTCCACCTGATGAGAGAATCAGAGAGACAGCAGCAGTGATCCATGAGTGTTCACAGAGACTCCCTCCATCAGCTGTCAGTCAGTGATATAAAGACCAGCAGGACTTCAGTCCTGTTCAGACCACAAGTGCAGCGGCTGTGTAGCGTAGCCAGCTTCCTTTCAGCTTCATGTTAACGTGTTGGAGTGAAGCTCACAGACCTGCAGACACATCAAGTGTGTTTACTCTGCAGGTTTCACTGAAGTACACAGTGAAATAAACTGCTCAGAGTCCCTGAACGCATCATGACTGCAGAAACACTTTAATGATGAGTCACTGCTGTTAGAAACCAGAGTCTCAGTCACACCTGAATATTTCATCTGCTCTGAAATATCACTAATATGTAAATATGGAGTCTGTTCTAAAAATATCTGGATAAAACAGAAGACAGATGGACAGATAAATATTTGATGTTAAAGCTCCTACATGTTCATACAGAGACTGAACAGTCAACATCAGCTGTGGTTACTGGACTTCAGCAGAGGTTCTGGTCTGTGAGAAGACCACATGGTTACTAAATGTAACCACGGTTCTCTGAAATAAGAGTCAGTGATGTGCAGGCTTCGGTCAGACTGATCTGTACGGTGGCCCTGAAGGTCCAAACACAACCACACTTCAGATGATGGAAAAGGTGGGACGGCGTTCTTGTTTGTTATTGGACAGAACCCGAGTCTCTGGTGACAGTTTGATGTTTTGTGGAATGTTGTTGTGTTTTGACCTTCAGGGCCACCGTAGACCTGAGAGCTGTGACACAGACGGACTGATCAGCTGTTTAGTGTTGAAATGAGAGAACAAAGATGTGATGCTACAACAGTTTGATGGATGAGGACCGCTGTCTCTACACATCCTGTGATGCTGTCAGCTGTGATCCAGCTTTACTTCCTGTAGACATGAACACAACAACAACAGTCGTCTTCACTTCAACTCAAACACACCATCACAACAAGCTTCTGGCTCGTCTGATTGGCTGACTGTTCCCCCTCTATCTCTTTCTGTCCAATCCTGAAGCCTGTCACCGTTCTCCTCTCACAGCTTCACTGAGGAAAGCAGGAAATGCTGGATCTTTACTTTGATACTGACTGTGTTTATTACAATACTGCTGAAACCAGCAGGGACTGACTGCAACTCTCTACTGACCTCAGAGTCTCCAGTCGACAGTTTGGACTCTCCACAAGTTCAGACAGCAGCTTCACGTCTGAATCCTGCAGCTTGTTTCCACTCAGCTGCAGCTCTCTCAGATGGGAGGAGTTGGACTTCAGAGCTGAGGCCAGAGAAGCACAGCTGATCTCTGACAAACTGCAGCCGCTCAATCTGAATAAAGAATAAATGATGTAACTTCACAATTTAAATATTCAGTCAGTATAAACGTCACAAAGCTTCATTAAAATGTTTTAAAAGACAATTCTGAATATATTTGTTATTGTCTGATAGTTAAAATAGAGATTATTTAACTTTTCATTGTAGAATGTATTTTTCTCATCTCTTTAAAAAAATCATTTTAAAAACATGATTTGGAATCTAAGATGAAAATCAATAGTTGAGGATGTTCAGAGTGAATTATTCATATTGTTATATGAAGGTTTTAAATGTGCAGCTCAACATTGCTCTGCCACAGTCAATGGACTAAACCACAGAAGAAGAAAACAGACTTTAGCATTAAGATGCTCAGTGTGGATCAGTATAATATCAGCCTGATGTCTGCAGTTTAGTGTCAACACAACTTTCACATCATATTAATCTGAGCACAGAAGGAAAAAATGGTGTCTGACCTCAGAGTCTCCAGTCGACAGTTTGGACTCTCCAGTCCAGAACACAGCAGCTTCACTCCTGAATCCTGCAGCTCGTTGTCACTCAGCTCCAGCTCTCTCAGATGGGAGGAGTTGGACTTCAGAGCTGAGGCCAGAGAAGCACAGCTGATCTCTGACAAACTGCAGTACATCAATCTGAATAAAGAATAAATGATGTGAGTTTAAAAGACAATGTTCCTGCTTGAAATCATTCAGTGTTTAATAATCTGTTCAGAGCTGAAGAAGGTTTAGAAAATGAAGCTCCAAACACCTGAACCCAACAGGATGCAGGTTCAACACTGTCAGATACACAAAGTGAAACAGAGCTCTCATTAATATTAATGACAACGTGCTGCTGCTTCAATAAAGACGTAGTGATGTCACCTCTTAAACTCTGCAGCTCCACCAGAGGCTCCATCTATACAAACTCATGTTGTGCAGCCAAATAAAAACCCACAGAAACTGATTCAACATCTGATTCGACTATTTAAAGCTCCTGTTATTAACACAGTTGAGTTTTGAGTCTCGTTCCAGACGATTTCTTCTCTTCCTCAATTCTCCACAGTCGTCCATTAACCCACCTGCTACCCCTTCAGCTCCGAGGAGTGAAACTGAGGCTGCTGTTTGGACTCGCTGACTGTTTGTGAGAGTGAGAGCAGCAGCTAGCTGAGCTCTGAGGCCACCGAGGGAGAAAGAAGATGTCCGCCGCCGCCGGTCCTCCACAGTCAGCCTGCCATCAGCCCGCCGCGTCTCCCCTTCAGCTTGGAGGTGACCTACTGGGACTCTTGTGACTTGAGCTCTGCTACGGTGAGAACTCACCTGTTGTTTCTGCACGGTCAAAGTGAACCGGCTTCAACTGTGTTTGGCCGCCACGCTCCCCAGCTTCCACCAGGCCTGCAGCCTGACGGCTGTCTTATTTCTGGTTGTGTTCCTGGTTGCCAGCTTGTTTGGGTGTGTGTGTGGGCCCACAAAGTAATGAAGCATCACTGAAAGCTTCTGGAAGAGTTCTTCTGCTGTGTTTAATATTAATGAAGGTCTTTGGTGGTAAAGTTCATCAGCAGTGATCAATAGCAGAGCGAGGTTAAAACAACATGTTTGTGTCTGAACCAAAGTAAAGTGACAGTGAATAGTAACAAAACAAGGTTAAAGGAACATTGCACTGAATTGACTGGTTTGACTTTGACCACATTTTGGGTTCACTGTGATTTACTGTGGATGGTGACATTTATTCTGTCTGTTAATAATCTGAAGTTAATTTATTGGGACATAGTTGTCATGTGACTCATTTTAAGTGCACTTAACTACAGTAAGAACACATTAACAAGGTACGTAATGATCCTTTAACACTGAAATAAAAAGAGACTGTTATCCAATGAAGAGCACATAAACACATCACACTCATGTGTCTTTAGTCCAACGTGACTTAAACATCATCCAAACTCCTTTTTTAGAGATTCAACACTTTCTGTTTAGAGATGTAAATCTCTGTGTATCTGTGTGTGTTGTACGTCAGGCAGTAATATACAGTAATGTAGTGTCACCTGTGTGTGTGTGTGTGTGTGTGTGTGTGTGTGTGTGTGTGTGTGTGTGTGTGTGTGTGTGATATAAATATATAATTAGGAGTCAAACTGTTCAGACTGTCAAACTTTAAACTGAGTTGTTGTGATTTGAGCTCAAACAAACCCAGAAAACAAGAGAACTGAAGGAAACTGAAAACTTAGATTTTATAGATCGACACAGAAACACATGAACTGACCTCAGAGTCTCCAGTCGACAGTTTGGACTCTCCAGTCCAGCACAGAGAAGCTTCACTCCTGAATCCTGCAGCTTGTTTTCACTCAGCTCCAGCTCTCTCAGATGGGAGGGGTTGGACTTCAGAGCTGAGGCCACGACTTCACAGTGTCTCTCTGAGAGTCCAGAGAAAGTAAATCTGTGATGACAGATAATCGAACATTAAAACAATAAAATGGGACACTTTATAGTGAAAACAGATTTATACATTTTGCATCACAAAGCTCAGGTGGTCAGCTGGTCAGCCTGAGCTGGTCAGTCATTGTGTCACACCGCGGTGAGGGATGTCTCGTCATGGTTTTCTGTCTCGTGAATTTCTGGTTTTATTTTGAAAAGTAACTTCCCTCTCGTTTCAGGTCACTTGCCCTTCCTCCTGTGTCATGCTGTGGCGTCTCCCCTGATTCCTGATTGTTTCCACCTGTGTCCCTTCCCTCATGTGTATATAGTCTTTGTCTTCCCTTGTATTCGTCGCCAGAGTATTTCGTCGTCTCGTCGTGTGCTTAAGCCCTGTCCACAGCCATTGTTCAAGCTAAGTATTGCCAAGCTTTGTTTTCAGTTCTAGTTTCCTCTCTAGCAGAGCGATTTTTTGTTCATAGCCTTTTGGTCAGCTCTTTTGTTTGTATTGTCAGGTTTTCTGTATAGCGATTTGCTTTCCTCCTTACGGAGCGTTTTCTGTTTTAGATTCGTTTTTTATAGTCTAGATAATTTCATAGCCATTGTGCTTTCCTCTTTGAGTGACCTTTTGTTGTGATAACTTTTCATAGATATTTTGTAGATCTTTAGGAAGTATAGTTAACTTCATAGCCTGTGCGCTTTTCGTTTCCTCGTCGAGTGATTTTGTGTTGTTAAATTTTCATAGAAATATATTTCTCTTTATTCAGTGTAGCTTCCCTTTTCTCCTCCCTCGGGAGTGTTTTTCTTTGTCCCGTTTTTTCCTTGTGTTGTTGTTTTCCCCGTCCTTGAAGTATTTCATAGCCTCTTTGTTTGTCTTCTGTCTGGAGAGTTACTAAGTCCTGAAAATAAAGCCTGTCTCTACTACTGCCTATCTGCGCCTGAGTCCTCCTTCTTTGCCCCCCCGTGACAGTATACTCTGGCCAGTGATGGACCCAGCAGAGGCAGAACGGCTGTCGGAGATCCTGAACAGCCAGGAGGCGCGTCTCCTTCGCCAGGAGGAGTTCCAAACATCGATGGCGGCCAACATGTGCCTGCTATCCTCCCAGATGCAGGTCCTGCTGGCTCAGCTCGCCCAACCAAGCGAGGATCCTCCGACTCCGACCCTGGCCGGCGCTCCAGCAACTCCCACGCAAGGTGGGGGAGCCGCATGCAAATTGGCTCCTCCAACCCCGTACGCCGGAGATCCAGGGCTTTGTAAGACCTTTTTGATTGACTGTTCCCTTCACTTTGAGTTTCGACCACAAGAATTTTCCACAGAACGATCTAAAGTGGCCTTCCTTATCTCCCATTTGACTGGGCGAGCCAAAGCTTGGGCTGCAGCCGAGTGGGACAGAAGGACCGCTATTTGCGAGACCCTGACGGCTTTCCAAACGGCGCTCAGCAGGACATTCGACCCGGTGAGTTCAAGCCGAGAGGCAGCCCAGGAACTTAGCCATTTGGAACAGGGCAAAGACTCTGTTTGTGATTATGCCATTCACTTCCGCACTCTGGCTGCGGAGAGTGGTTGGAACAATATGGCCCTCTACGACATCTTCTGGAAAGGGTTGGCTACCCCCATTCAGGACCTCTTGGTGCCCCTGGACTTACCCACGGACCTAGACGCACTCATCACCCTAGCAATTCGCACCGATAACCGACAAAGGCAACTCCAACGTCAGCGAGAGGCATCGTCGAGGATATCCGGGAGGTCCGCGAACGCACCGAACTCAAAATGGCCGGCCCAGCAACGATCACCACCCCGCACTCAGTCTCACTTCCCGGCTGCTCCTGATATGGAACCCATGCAGTTGGGAAGAGCTCGGCTGACACCCGAAGAGCGTCAGAGGCGACGACTGGAGGGAAGGTGTTTTTACTGCGGCGAAATCGGTCATCTTGTTAGCTCCTGCCCAGCCAAGAAATCACCAGTGGTGAGTCAAATCCATGCTTTTAAGTCTGTTTCTCGTACCCTCACGAAAGTTAAGCTGAACTCAAACCATGATATTGACACTTTAATTGACTCTGGGGCTGATGAAAGTCTTATGGACTGGGATTTAGCCCAAAGGTTGGGCATTGAGAGCGAGCCTCTCAGTCACCCCATTCAGGCCAGATCCCTTAATGGAAAGGAACTTTTCACTATCACCCATGCCAGCAAGCCTGTACAGATGCTCATCGGTCACCATCATGAGAATATCAGCTTTCACCTGTTCACCTCCACTTCCCACTCTCTGATCTTGGGACAACCATGGCTCTTCATTCACAACCCACACATTGATTGGAAGACAGGGAGGATTAAAGAATGGGGAGAGGACTGCTCCAAGAATTGTTTCGTCCTCTCCGACCAGAAACCCGAAATTAACCTTTTTTCTGCCAACCCCATCACAGATGGCGAAGACCCGGACCTGATCTCTGTGCCCCCCTGCTATCATCACCTAAGAGAGGTTTTCAGCAAGGATAAAGCCCTGTCTCTTCCTCCACACCGCCCATACGACTGTGCCATTGATCTCATTCCAGGATCCACGATTCCCAAGGGCCGTCTGTACTCCATCTCGGGACCTGAAAAGAAAGCCATGACCGAGTACATCACGGCATCCTTGAAAGCAGGACTGATCCGTCCCTCTTCCTCACCCGCCGGAGCGGGATTCTTCTTTGTGGGGAAGAAGGACGGGTCACTCAGACCCTGCATTGACTACGGCCCGTTAAACGACATCACCATCAAAAACAGATATCCACTCCCTCTCATGACCTCAGTTTTCGACCAGCTACAACGAGCCAAGGTATTCACCAAGCTTGATCTCCGCAACGCCTATCATTTGGTCCGAATCAGAGAGGGGGATGAGTGGAAAACGGGCTTTAACACCCCCAGTGGTCACTATGAGTACTGTGTGATGCCATTTGGCCTCACAAATGCCCCTGCCGTGTTTCAGGCCATGATCAATGACGTACTGAGAGACTTTTTGGATCATTTTGTATATGTGTATTTGGACGATATCTTGATTTATTCGCCTGATCTTGCTACCCATGAAAATCATGTTAACCAGGTTCTCAAGAGACTCCTCGATCATAGTCTGTATGTCAAAGCTGAGAAAAGTTTGTTTCATGCCGAAACTGTCTCGTTCCTGGGCTTCATTGTAGCCCCTGGACGAGTACAGATGGACCCGGCTAAAGTCAGCGCTGTGGCCGAATGGCCCACCCCAGACAGCCGCAAGAAAATTCAGCAATTCTTGGGATTTGCAAATTTCTATAGGCGGTTTGTCAGAGGCTTCAGCGCAATAGCTGCTCCTCTCCATGCTCTTACTTCCACCCAGGTGCCGTTTCGCTGGTCTCCAGAGGCTGAGAAGGCTTTCCAAGATCTTAAATACCGGTTCACCACAGCCCCCATTCTCACCCTACCTGACCCCCAGCGCCAATTCGTGGTGGAGGTTGACGCCTCCAACGAAGGAGTGGGAGCCATCCTGTCTCAACGGTCGGAGAGAGACGGCAAAATGCATCCCTGTGCCTTCCTGTCGAGACGGTTGTCCAGAGCGGAGCGCAACTACGATGTCGGCAACCGGGAATTGTTGGCAGTTAAGCTGGCATTGGAAGAGTGGAGGCATTGGCTGGAGGGGGCCGAGCACCCGTTCATTGTCTGGACAGATCACAAAAACCTAGAATTCATTCGAAAAGCTAAGAGGCTTAACTCTCGCCAGGCCAGGTGGGCGCTGTTCTTTAATCGTTTCTCTTTTACTCTCTCTTACAGGCCGGGATCTCGAAACGTCAAGCCCGACGCCTTGTCACGTCTGTTTGATCCCGAGCCTGAGACCAAGCAACCCGAGCCTATCCTTCCACTGAACCGTGTGGTTGGGGCGGTCACTTGGCCTATAGAAGAAGAGGTAAAGCAGGCTAACGGTGGAGCCCCATCACCTCAAGGCTGTCCTAACAACTGCCTATTTGTCCCAGCTGAGCTACGACCACAGGTGATTCATTGGGCTCACACCTCGCTGCTTTCATGCCATCCGGGAGTAAAAAGAACTAGGTTCGTCATATCCCGGCGGTTCTGGTGGCCGACTATGGAGCCGGAGGTCCGAGAGTACGTTGAGGCTTGTTCGGTCTGCGCTCGTAACAAGACGTCTTCCAGGGCCCGCTCAGGACTCCTTCAACCACTTCCCATCCCCTCCAGACCGTGGTCGGATATTTCCCTCGACTTTGTCACAGGGCTCCCGGTCTCACATGGAAACACCACAGTCCTCACAGTGGTCGATCGTTTTTCCAAGATGGTCAAGTTCATAGCTCTCCCCAAGTTACCATCCGCCAAGGAAACAGCGGAAACCATGATGAACATTGTATTTCGAGTCCACGGATTTCCAAGAGACATTGTTTCAGACCGGGGGCCCCAGTTTGTGTCCCGGTTCTGGAGGGAGTTCTGCAGACTCATTGGAGCCAAACCCAGCCTGACGTCAGGTTACCATCCGGAAGCCAACGGCCAGACCGAACGCCTCAATCAGCAGTTGGAAACCGGCCTCCGGTGTGTGGTTCACCAGAATCCCTCAACATGGAGCAAACACCTGGTCTGGGTAGAGTATGCACACAATTCTTTACCTACATCCGCTACTGGCTTTTCTCCTTTTCATTGCGCCCTAGGTTATCAGCCCCCACTATTTCCAGACAATGAAGGGGAGGTGTCGGTCCCATCAGCTCATGCCATGGTCCGACGTTGTCGCCGCATCTGGGCAGCCGCTCGACAGGTGCTGATCAGGCAAGGAGATCGAGTAAAAAGATCTGCCGATCGAAAGAGACTTCCAGCTCCAAACTACGTTCCAGGTCAGAGAGTCTGGTTGTCTGCCAAGGATTTGAACTTGAAAGTGGCGTCCAGGAAGTTGGCTCCGCGGTTCGTGGGCCCGTTTCCCATCACAAAACTAATTGGCCCTGCCGCTGTCCGGCTTCGCCTGCCCCGGTCCCTACGAGTCCATCCTACGTTCCACGTAAGCCAAGTTAAACCTGTCAAAGAAAGCCCCATGGTTCCGGCCACCACGTCCCCACCACCACCCGAGGTCATTGAAGGGGGTCCTGTCTACAGAGTCAAGCGACTTTTGGCAGTTCGCAACCGGGGCCGGGGCAGGCAGTACCTGGTGGACTGGGAAGGCTACGGTCCCGAGGAGCGGCAATGGGTTCCATCCCGACACATCATGGACCCTAGCCTCATCACTGACTTCCATCGGGACCAACCTGATCGGCCTGGACCGTCAGGAGTCGGTCCTTGAGGGGGGGGTACTGTCACACCGCGGTGAGGGATGTCTCGTCATGGTTTTCTGTCTCGTGAATTTCTGGTTTTATTTTGAAAAGTAACTTCCCTCTCGTTTCAGGTCACTTGCCCTTCCTCCTGTGTCATGCTGTGGCGTCTCCCCTGATTCCTGATTGTTTCCACCTGTGTCCCTTCCCTCATGTGTATATAGTCTTTGTCTTCCCTTGTATTCGTCGCCAGAGTATTTCGTCGTCTCGTCGTGTGCTTAAGCCCTGTCCACAGCCATTGTTCAAGCTAAGTATTGCCAAGCTTTGTTTTCAGTTCTAGTTTCCTCTCTAGCAGAGCGATTTTTTGTTCATAGCCTTTTGGTCAGCTCTTTTGTTTGTATTGTCAGGTTTTCTGTATAGCGATTTGCTTTCCTCCTTACGGAGCGTTTTCTGTTTTAGATTCGTTTTTTATAGTCTAGATAATTTCATAGCCATTGTGCTTTCCTCTTTGAGTGACCTTTTGTTGTGATAACTTTTCATAGATATTTTGTAGATCTTTAGGAAGTATAGTTAACTTCATAGCCTGTGCGCTTTTCGTTTCCTCGTCGAGTGATTTTGTGTTGTTAAATTTTCATAGAAATATATTTCTCTTTATTCAGTGTAGCTTCCCTTTTCTCCTCCCTCGGGAGTGTTTTTCTTTGTCCCGTTTTTTCCTTGTGTTGTTGTTTTCCCCGTCCTTGAAGTATTTCATAGCCTCTTTGTTTGTCTTCTGTCTGGAGAGTTACTAAGTCCTGAAAATAAAGCCTGTCTCTACTACTGCCTATCTGCGCCTGAGTCCTCCTTCTTTGCCCCCCGTGACACATTGATCACAAGGTTTGTAGTTTGAACCTTGAGCTCCTTCTGTCCTTCTGTTATTCTGTCGCTCCGTCTGTTTTTCACCTCCCATTAAATTAATTCAACGTCTTCTACTGCATCAACAGTATAATTAGCACTAAAGATGAGTTATTATCATGTGATGGGTCATAATCTGTCTCAGGTGGAGTTCACCTGGCTGCAGTAAATGTTCTGGAAAGTAGACGACTACATGTCATCTCATCTTTGAGCTCGGTGATGAGAATTGTTCAGGAAAACATGTCTCGTGTTGAGGTTTTATACAATGCATGCGTGTAAAGTGTTTGTCTTTAATACTGAAGGCTTCAGATTCACCATGATGTTTAATGTGAATCACATCTGGACTTACCGAGCCTTTCTGCAGTTCCTCACAGCTGGAATCAGTCTCTGTCGTCCCTGTTGTGTTGTGATGTATTTCTGTGTGTCCAACTCATCCAGAACCTCCTCTGACATCTGCAGCATGTAGGCCAGAGCTGAGCAGTGGATCTTAGAGAGTCTCTTCTCATATCTGTTCTCTGACTTCAGGAACTCTTGGATCTCCTGATGGACTGAGTGGTCGTTCATCTCCGTCAGACAGTGGAAGATGTTGATGCTTCTGTCAGGAGAGACATCATCTCTGTTCATCTCCTTCAGGTTGTTGATGGCTCTCTGGATGAGTTCTGGACTGTTGTCTGTCTGACCCAGCAGACCTGCTAAGAGTCTCTGGTTGGACTCCAGAGAGAGGCCATGAAGGAAGCGAACAAACAGGTCCAGGTGGCCATTTTTACTTTCAAGAGATTTCTCCATGGCGCTCCTCAGGAAGTCATCCAGGGAAGAGTCACTGTTATACCTTTGACCTTGCAGGAAGTCCTCCAGGACCTTTGTGTTCCTGTTGGTGTGACAGTGGAACTTGTAGACTGCAGCCAGAAACTCCTGAACGCTCAGATGAACAAAGCAGTAGACTGTTTTCTGGAAGATCACACTCTCTCTTCTGAAGATCTCTGTACAAACTCCTGAGTACACCGAGGCCTCTGTGACATTAAGACCACACCGCTCCAGGTCTTCTTGGTAGAACATGATGTTTCCTGTCTCCAGATGTTCAAACGCCAGCCTCCCCAGCTTCAGAAGAACTTCCCTGTCAGCCTCCGTCAGCTCCTGTGGACTCGTCTCACGTCCCTCATCGTACTTCTGCTTCTTCCTCTTTGTCTGAACCAGCAGGAAGTGTGAGTACATGTCAGTCAGGGTCTTGGGCAGCTCTCCTCTCTGGTCTGTGGTCAACATGTGGTCCAGAACTGTAGCAGTGATCCAGCAGAAGACTGGGATCAGACACATGATGTGGAGGCTCCTGGAGGTCTTGATGTGTGAGATGATTCTGCTGGACAGATCTTCATCACTGAACCTCCTCCTGAAGTACTCCTCCTTCTGGGCGTCAGTGAAGCCTCGTACTTCTGTTACCCTGTCGACACATGAAGGAGGGATCTGATTGGCCGCTGCAGGTCTGGAAGTGATCCAGACGAGAGCCGAGGGAAGCAGCTTCCCCTCGATGAGGTTTGTCAGCAGCACGCTGACTGATGACTTCTGTGTGACATCAGACACGACCTCATGGTTCTTGAAATCCAGTGAAAGTCTGCTTTCATCCAGGCCGTCAAAGATGAACAGAAGTTTACAGACAGCGAGCTTCTCTGCTGTCACCTTCTGTAATGTTGGATGGAAAACATGGAGCAGCCTGAGAAGACTGTACTGCTCATCTCTGATCAGGTTCAGCTCCCTGAACGACAGCAGAACCAGCAGACTGACATCTTGGTTTTCGGAGCCCTCGGCCCAGTCCAGAGTGAACTTCAGCACCGAGAAGGTTTTTCCAACTCCAGCGACGCCGTTGGTCAGAGCGACTCTGATGCGTCTCTGTTGGTCAGGTGAGGCTTTAAAGATGTCGCAGCACCTGATTGGAGTTTCACTGAAGGTCTTCTTCTTGGAAGCTGTCTCCAGCTGCCTCACCTCATGTTGGGTATTAACCTCTTCACTCTGTCCCTCTGTGATGTAGAGCTCAGTGTAGATCCTGTTGAGGAGGGTTCCACTTCCTGTTCCATCACTTCCTTCAGTCACACGTTCACATCTCCTCCTCAGACTGATCTTATGTTCATCTAAAACCTCCTGCAGACCAACATTCACTGAAAGAAGAGAAAAAAGTGGGAGACAAAATCAATCAGCAGTCAGTGGTCTTTTCATTACAGATTAAAAACCATCAGTATCAGAATGTGTTTGTTGTTTCCTTTTCCTTCTTTCCACCTTCACGTCGTGGAGAGGTTTGTGTGTCCCTGTGATCCTCGGAGCTCTGTTGTCGGGGCTTTAGCTCCTGGCAGGGTCCACAAAGCTAATTAGCCCCAGAGGAGGGGCCAGACTGAGAGGGATTCAAAGAGCCTCTATGAATCAGACACAAAGGTGCTGCAGCTCATCTCAGGTTGGCCCCTGTAAATGACCAGCAGCTGCACCTCAGCCCGTCCACTACACTCTGCTGCTGCTAACTGCTGGTTATTCCCTCACTACAAGGGAGGACCAGCTGCTGCTCAACTGAATCCAGACTGGCTGATGTCCTGGATCCACAATAGTGACACAAACCTCCAGTGACATCAGAACAGAAGAGACTGGACACAACTTCAGACTGAAAACTCTCCCGTTCTGACTGAAAACTCTCCTGTTCAGACTGAAAACTCTCCCGTTCTGACTGAAAACTCTCCTGTCAGACTGAAAACTCTCCTGTTCAGACTGAAAACTCTCCCGTTCTGACTGAAAACTCTCCTGTTCAGACTGAAAACTCTCCCGTTCTGACTGAAAACTCTCCGTTCAGACTGAAAACTCTCCCGTTCAGACTGAAAACTCTCCGTTCGGACTGAAAACTCTCCTGTTCAGACTGAAAACTCTCCTGTTCAGACTGAAAACTCTCCTGTTCAGACTGAAAACTCTCCTGTTCAGACTGAAAACTCTCCTGTTCAGACTGAAAACTCTCCCGTTCAGACGGCACCTTGGTCCATAAAAACAATCTCTCTGGATCTCTTATTGCTTCTAATTGTAGCACTTGAACCATTTTAGCATAATTGATACATTTGATCAGCTCATGTTGTATCCACATGGTTCAATCAGTTATTTTCAGTCACTTTGATACAAACGTCAGCTAAATGAACGTATTGTGATGAAGCAGGTGACATTTTTAAGCTGTTTAATGTGCTGAAACTGAGCAGCTAATTAGCTATCTGCTGTAGCCTGAAAATAGATGTTAGCAGTGCACTTTTCCTCACTGGATGTTTGTTGGGTCTCTTGTTCAACAAGTCGATCTGCAGGACGAGGTGTGTGTTTGTAAGTTAGAGGAGGAGCAGATGTTAGCAGGAAAGCTAATGTGGACTGTTGTTTAAAGTGCTGCTTTGTCTCAAGCTGCTGTCTGACTCTTCTCCATCTCCATCTGTGCATACAGAGAACAAACTGCTTTCTGATTGGTTCATGTGCGACATAACAAATGTATTAAAACAACAAGTAGTGTGTTCAGACATGAAGACATCAGCAGACAGATATATCGTCTTACTTTGTACAGAGCTGCTCAGACTGGCTGTCTGCAGTCCAGCTCTGGTTCTGGATCTTTCTCCACACTGGGGACAGGAGGAGAGTCCTGGTGAAGCAGACTGGTCCCAGTATGATGTGATGCACCGTCTGCAGAACCAGTGTCCACAGTCTGATGGTCCAGGTTCAGTACTGAAGAGTGGAGGAAGACCTTTGGACCGGTCACTCTTCATAGACAGACAGCTGGATCCTGGAGACTCTGCTCTCTGTCTGCTGGACTGAACTCTGCAAACACCAACATGTTTGTATTTATATCACATGAATCTTTGAGAAATTCTCTGATGACAAAGTAATTTAAGAAGCTCTAAACACACAAACTCCTGCTACTGTTGATAAAAAGGAGCTTTCAAAGTTTCTCTTTGTCCTCTTAGATCAGATTACAGCTTTTTAGGAGGCTGACAGCTGCCACAGATAGTAAGAGGAACATGAGCCGAGAAAAGTCTGTTATACATCTGAGATGAATTTTGAATATGAAAATACAGAATCAACCAAACAAAGCATGGCAGTGAGAGAGGGGGAACAGAATGAATGAGTTAGTGTCAGTTGTCTTACTTTGAGTCTGATGGTCCAGGTTCAGTACTGAAGTCTGGAGGATGACCTTTGGACCAGTCACTCTTCATAGACAGACAGCTGGATCCTGGAGACTCTGCTCTGTCCTCCTCCTCCTTCACACAAACACTCATCTTCTGCTCTGAAGTCAGTCTGAGAGGTGAAACATTAACAAGAATCAGGAAACAAGTCTGTTCAAGAGTCACACCAGACGGAGAGAGCAGGAAGTAACACACACTCTCTCTCCCCTTCACACACACATTATACAGGATAATAAAAGCAGCCAGAAGTCCACCTGCTCAGTTTTCTTCACACCTGTGCTTGTTTTCTTGGGTTACTGTAGGTTTAAAGAGTATTATTCAGCCAATCAGGACTTTGTGTCCACAGATGAATCAGACTGTTGACTTCACTCCAACATTTCTTTCCTCCACAGTCCACAGGGAGAAAACTGACTCACAGTCAGTAAAGTCACAGTAAATAATCAGAATGTGTTTTTAACACTCACCCTGCCTCAGACTTCAGCTGTTCTCCTGCTGCTCCGTCCTCTTAACATGGAGTCTGACTGAACACTTTCACTTTCAGGTTCCTCCCTGTTCTTATGTGATTGTGTGTGTGTGTGTGTGTGTGTGTGTGTGTGTGTGTGTGTGTGTGTGTGTGTGTGTGTGTGTGTGAGAGAGAGAGAGAGAGAGAGAGAGAGAGAGGGAGAGAGAGAGAGCTGTGTTTGCTGTTTGACCGCCTCATTATCTTCAATCTACAGCTCTCTGAAGGAAAACATCATACCTCAGTCAGTTTTTTTTTATAAATGTTCAGACAATACATGCAGATGTGTTCCTACCATACAACGCCTGGGCCTGTGGCTGACTAACATTTTTTTAATATTAATCAATGACCCAAACAGGTAAAACTCCTGCGTTCCTGAGTGGAAACAAAGAGAGTTTCTTCTATAAGAGCTGAAATCTAAAAGGCAAAAGACTAACTAAACCACCACAGCCACACACACACTATTAAAATCACCTGTGATAAAGTTCATCCACCTGGTTGAATATCAAACGGCATAAATAACGTATGAAGCCAGAAACAAACTACAACTAGGTCATATTCACACCCTGTTTCTTTGAGGGTCATATTCTGAGGGAGAAGTTGAATTTCAAGCTGCGAGCTGTTCAGACGACTATAAACAGTAAGTGCATTTCAGTCTGCGGCGTGAAACTGTGGGACGATACGAGCACGGAGCTAAAGCGACGTCCAACAATGATCCAGGTCCAAACAAGGTCCAAGGAGCTGGTTTTCAAAAGGTCCAGGGACGAGAGAGGAACTTAAACATCACTGGTGTGTTCGTGCATGTGACGAATGCATGTGTTTGTGTGCAGAACATGATAATATACAATAAAAGAAAGTGAGTTGTGGAGAAGAGCTGAGATTAAATCAGTGTTGACTTCTTCCTGCTGCTGTTCAGGTGTGTCAGTGCTTGTTGATGGAAAACACTTTGTAACATGCTTTTACTTTTATTATGTTTATTAGTTTGTTCTGTTTTCACACGTCATAATTTATAAAAGTTGTATTTTGATGTTTTGAACTTGTGTTTGGTTTCAGTTGCCTGAAAACCTCCACAAACACACAAAACCTCTAAAACCACACAACCCTCCACAAAGAGACCTCAGACTACCACTGCTCCTCTTCATCTTCCTGCAGGTGATGGACGAGCAGCCAAGATGAACAAGACAAACCGTGGAGACGGGCTACAACAGGAGCCTGAAGCAGCAGAAACACTGAGTCTTCTGAGGATGACTCCTTCAGGTCTGCAGGTGTTTGTTGACTACGGTTTAGCTGCTCAGACAGTGAGCACTGTTGTCTTTACTGCCTATTTACGTAATAAACCTTTTTTTGAATTCCACTCTGTTGTGGTTTTAATCCTGCTCAGCCCTGATTTTTAAAGAACGTGTTGAGTCTTTTGATGGAGTCCAGTGTCTCCTCTCGGTGGCGTTGTCAAACCTTTAACTATATTTGATATATAAATGTTTCTCTGCAGTAGAGACCAGGGCTTCATCATCTTCATTATCTATTCCTGTTTTGGGAATGACTGATTTAGAAACAGGGTCCATGTGTTGTTGAATCATGTCTGAGCAGGTTCGCCTCTCTCCATTCTCTTATCACATTAATGAAGCTAACAGCAGCTCAGTGAGAGTTTAGAACATTTTACCCGCAGCTGATATGAAATATACCTGAGCTGCCTGTAATATCACCAAGCAGACAAATAAAAGGTCATTTTGAGCAGCTAAAGTAGTTTATATGCTCATTATGCAGCCTCATTGTCGTCTGCGACAATGGTTTCTGTGTGTTTGTCTCAGTTCTGGCTTAATGTGTTATTTAAATGTGTGTATAAAGCAGTAAATGTTCTCAGGACTTAATACATTGGGTTTACTTTTGGTTTACCTTTTGAAAACACATTTATTAAATCAGATTATAGTAGGTTTTATGGTGCAGAGTGATGTTAGACTGATGAGTGATGTGTTGTCATGCACATGGTTACAGGCTGCTATATCATTCTTCAGTATAGAATTATAATCCTGTAAGAAATCCACTTTTTGCTGGATGTGTCTTTGATCTGATTACATCTTTTTTTTGTTATAATCAGAATGTGTGTAAATATATATATTAATTCACGATCACTGTAGATATCCCGACTAAAAAAACAATATTCCTCGCACCGCTAAGAGAGACCACCGTACTGGCACAAGACTAGCGAAACCCGATGTTTAGGAGACTTATTGCATTTCGCGCAGACGCAGAACGTATACGCTGCTGTGTAGCCGGGGCGGAGTGTTTCAATGCAACTTTTCTACCGAACGGATCCGACGGAGTGGTCGGATAAGGAAGTCGTCGGAGCCGGTGTGTGGGGGCCTTTCAGTCGGATCAGACGCCGTCCTCGCGCTTCCGCACGGCTCTGACACAGCTGAACACACCGAACAGAGCAGCTCCTGAACTCGTCCGACTCTCTCCTAATGCTTCAGACGTCCGACGTCTGAGCCGGTGTGTGCCGGGACACCGGCCTTAACAGACAGGGGGGAGGCTGGGGGAGGAAAACAGCCGTGACGTCAGAGAGGCTGCAATTACGAAATCCCAAACTTGAGAAGGTGAAAAAAAAAGAAAAAGTAAAGTAGTTTATTCTTTATTTCTGAGACACATAATCAGCCACACGACACAACCTCAGATCGTTCTTTGCTCTCTTGACCAAAACTGTTATCACAACTCATCAGAATCTATCAGACCAGATTGGTTTGTTTGTTTTCCTGCTTGAGGGATTTTTCCAGGTACTCGCAGGCTGCTTATTTTGAAGGGTTATAGCCTGTTACTATATTACTACTGATATGAAGTGATGTTTCTGTTTTTAATAAACACACTGGTTCACAATCTGTTGAACAGGTTGAAAACAAAAAAAAGATTTCTCCATTTAAACTTTTCAGGTTGTTTCATATAAATGATTGCTGGCTTATATTATATGTTATAATTCTATAAACGATATGAAGCCTCTGTGCAGCGTTATGACTCATATGCTCTGTTTGTTTGTTGCATATTCCAATAAAGTTATTTGAACTTTTTCAAACTTTATGTGTTTTCAAACTGTATGAACGCAACATGCACACAGAAATATGTTACAATATATTTGTAAAATAATAATAATTCTAAAATATATATATATATATATATATATATATATATATATATATATATATATATATATATATATATATATATATAGATAGATAGATAGATAGATAAAACACACTGAAGAGTGCAATGCAAAAAATTTACTTCAGTTCATAGATGATAGGCCTATATATACTAAAAACTAAATTTAACTACACATTTAAAGCCAGGGGAGTTTCAGAGGTTTTACTAAAATGAAAAAACAATAATAAACATACAGATATTTCTTATAATATAAATAATCTATGAGTGTATTTTAAGGGACTCTCTTTTGTTTTATTATTAATAACACGCTGTAGTGATGTTGTGCTGAACACTGTGTGTGTTGGACCTGAACGCCTCATGAACTCTGCGGTCCCTTTAAATCTGAAGCTCCTCCCCCTCCCCGCTGAGCCACGTCATCACAAATCACAAACAAACATGGCGGCGCGCTGCACCTGCATGGTCTTTCTGACAGTATTAGCGCTATTTTCAGCGCTTTTAGTGGCACTTTACGCGGCCGGTTCGGATGTGACGTGTCCGGCGGTGTCTCTGACGCTTATCACCGGACTTGTGTCGCTGTGCTTGTGGAGGCTGCGGCGGCGGGACGGCGGGTTTGACCGGCGGGTGTGTGTGCTGGTGCTGGGGGACATCGGTCGCAGCCCTCGGATGCAGTATCACGCCTTGTCCCTCAGCAAACACCGTTATAATGTCACTTTTGTCGGGTTTTTAGGTAAGAATGACACTAAAACACCGTCATTCACCTGCTCCCCTCTCATCAGACTGTGACGTCACCTGATGAGCCGAGATAAGATAAACTTTATTGATAACAGTGTCACAGCAGCAAAAACGGAAGTTCATGAACAAGCCACTTCAAAATTAAATGAATAAATCAAGATACATTGCGAGTATCTATGTGTAGAGTAAGAAGTAGAAAAAATAGAAATAGAGTCAGTAGAAACTGCTGCAAAATCACAACAACACTGAGCAATATGACAAGTAGAGCTGCAACAATCAGCTGTCAACTACGAAATCAGTAGAGTTTGGGGTCATATGTGATCTGAACTATATCAAACACAGCTGCACTGTTTTTTCATACATACAAACCAGTCACCTAGTTTTTAATGATATGAGGAAAAGCAGATGAAACCCACCCAAACATTTCAGTCACTATTTTTATTCGTCTTTATTTACAACTTGCTGGGAATCATTTATCTCAACAGCAAAGTAAAGGTTGACTGATGGTGGATTTTTAAAGGCCAACATAATAACAATAGTTTGGAGGAGAAACGATAACTGCTTACACATTGAGGGTTTTTTAGATTTACAAGTTAAAAGTCCTCAAAAATCCAACATCATTAAAATGTGATTTTCTTTTTTTCTCTCTGACATTTTCTCACTTTAGATACCAAACCTCATCAAGACGTCCTGAGAGAGGAGAACATCAGGATCGTCCCTGTAGCCGAGGTGAAAGGTGTTCGAGGTAACTGGAAACATGTTATACTGTGATTACTGTGGTGGAAGAAAGTAATTAGATGTTAGAAGTGTAATATTTGCCTCTGAGATGCAGTGGAGTCGAGGTATGAAGTTGAATACCAGTGAAATGGAAACACTCAAGTGTAGTGTGAGTCTTGAATCTATACAGAAGTCCAACTACTTGAGTAAATGTACTCTATTACATTCCACCACTTTTAATCTGTCTGTGCTTTGTTGTTTTATCAGTGGGACCAAAAATCCTCACGTACGTGACGAAGGTGATCCTTCAGAGTCTTCAGCTCCTTCATGTGCTGCTGAGGATGGAGATACAGTCTCATATACTGATGCAGGTATTAAAGATTGAAGGTGAAATACTGTGATGTTCAGACGGCTGTGAGACCTTCACTGGTTTTAAAACTGACCAACACTCACATTTAGAGAACCTAGAAGGTGTCGCGTCCTTATAAGGAGATAGATTATCAGGCCTGTGAGTGATTATTAAAGAGAGTTAGTAGTTTTGAAGTGACTGTAACTTTATCTCCATCTTTCTCTTCAGACTGATGTTAATGATTGTGTTAATTTCCCAGAATCCCCCGGGCCTGCCCAGCATCGCGGTGGCTTGGCTCGTTAGCGTCCTGCGTGGCAGCAGATTCGTCATCGACTGGCACAACTACGGCTACACCATCATGGCCCTGAGCCACGGCCAGAGACACCCGGTGGTCCGACTGGCAAAGTGGTCAGTACTATGGTCATTTATTCAGATTAAAAATCAGTTAATTACTGGGAAACAGAGAAGCTAACTTGATCTGTGGTTGTTTATATCTTCCATGCTGTCGTCTGGAGATGTGAGTTTTAAGATATTATTTTGTTCTTCTTCAGGTACGAGCACTTCTTCGGCCCTCTGGCGTCTCACAACCTGTGTGTTACCAACGCCATGAAGGACGACCTGCAGAAAAACTGGGGCATCAAGTACGACTTGTTTAGCACAAAACTGTGAAATATCTCACTAAGTAGAAACATTGTGGGGACATGAATCACTCAGACTGACAATCCAGATTTTCTTTGATTCTTAACAGTAGTGGAACTAGAAAAGTTAATTTGATTTGTGTTGATGGTGCTGATGAAGAGTTCACAGGACATTAGAGTCATAAGCTTTCATCTACAACACATTTCATGGCAGTTACCGATGAATCTTAAAAATGTCTCCTGCCCGAATTATTCAGAAGATTATAGCAGCTTTAAATGTCAGCCCTCTCCTCTCAGCTGATGATGTGAAGGAAAGTGACTGTTTGATGTCTGCAGGGCGACGACGCTCTACGACAGACCAGCCGCCATCTTCAGAGAGACTCCGCTGAAGCTGCAGCACGAGCTCTTCATGAGACTGTCGGACACACATCCTCAGTTCAGGAGCGAAGGGTGAGAAACACACCAGGAGGGTTTCATGTCTGTTGTGTCCTGTTGAAAGTACCAGAGTTACTTCAGTTACTGCAGCTCGTTGTTTTATAAAGATATGGAGACATTTTCTTTCATTATGTGACTTTAACTCTCTATAAACAAATGTGTTGTTTAAGTCCACAGACCCTAATTAAAGATTTTAGTCCATAAAACTACGATTATGGAAAAATCAGGCTCTCAGTTAGCTGTGCTGCTACACTGGTTCACCCTGAAGTGACCTGTTGAATGTTTTCCAGGTTCGGAGGAGGCGGAGGTGGAGAGGACAGTTTTCTCAGTTCGTGACCTCACTGATGACACCGTGATGTTGAGGTCGGGGCGACCGGCGCTGCTTCTGAGCAGCACCAGCTGGACAGGTGAGACGTAAAGAAAACTTAATATTGTGTTTATCCTTCAGATGAGCTGCAAATCAGCTGTTGGATAAATGCTTCAGTTTCCAGGCAACATGACCAGCAATGCAAAAAATCAACTTATTGGTTTAGTCATGTTTCAGCTTCTCAGTTGTCAGGATTTGATGATTTTCTTTGTCATTATTGAAGATCTTCTTTGACTGGCAAAGTTGACAGTTAAATTAGCGTTAGCTGCAGACCTGAACTTTAACTGCACTGTCTGTGGGAAAGAAGATTATTGTTTCTGTTTAGATTCCAAGCCACAGAAATACGTTGTTATTGGTATTTATACAAGTTTTGCTGATGAGCAGGCTACTGGTCAGCCTACAGCGATGAGTCATGGGTCGAGTCTAGTGGTTTTTAAGCATTTTGACTTATGTTGCACATGCACATACACTTTATATGTTGTTCTGATCACATAAAACCCAGATGTTTATCATTTTTATGTTTACGGTTTCATCTCTCTGCCCCTCGAGTCGCTCAGACGTCTGTGATAACACCTGTTCTAATCTCCACAGAGGACGAGGATTTCTCCATCCTGCTGAAGGCTCTCGAAGGTAACGGCAGGTTTTAAACCGCTGCTGTTGATCTTCTGTCGCACACAGAGCGAAAAAATCTGAGATGTGTTTGTGTCTTTTCTCAACAGAGTACGAAGGATTCGTTAAAGGCGGAGCCTCATTACCATCGTTGGTGTGTGTGATCACAGGTAATCCTCCGCTGTCTGGTTCCAAACTCAGCGTTCATTCCAGTGTGTGTGTTGGTCTCATGTCTGCGTGTGTGTGTGTGTGTGTGTGTGTGTGTGCAGGTAAAGGTCCTCAGAAGGAACACTACAGGAAGCTGATCGACTCTCTGCAGTTGGAGCATGTGAAGATCTGCACTCCCTGGCTGGAGGCGGAGGACTATCCTGTCTTATTAGGTAACATCTGACATCACACACTTCAGAGCTGCTCCTCGTTACATACGTGCGATTTAAAATGTCCATGTTTAAATGAGACTCGTCTGACTTGTGTCGTCAGGCTCAGCAGATCTCGGCGTTTGTCTCCACAAGTCGTCCAGCGGTCTCGACCTGCCCATGAAGGTGGTCGACATGTTCGGCTGCTGTCTGCCCGTCTGTGCCGTCCACTTCAACTGGTGAGTCGGTCCAGGATGCAGAGGACTCTGAATGTCTGAGTCACACTTTACACAACACAAACACAGAGATGGTGACCTCTGCTACAGCTGGTGTCGTGTCTGTGGTCTTTCTTCTCCAGTTTACACGAGCTGGTGAAGCACGAGGAGAATGGACTGATCTTCAGAGGATCTCAGGAGCTCGCAGAGCAGCTCAAAGTGAGAATGATGGAAATGTGCAGATTCATGAACATGCTTGTATTGATTCAGTGATCTGTGTGTTTAAACCATATTTGTGTTTTCAGTCTCTCCTGTCAGACTTTCCCGGCTCAGAGGGCAGACTGGGTGTGTTCAGGAGGAACCTCCGCACCAGCAGAGGGCAGCGCTGGGACGACAACTGGGACCAGAACGTCCTGCCGCTGATCACCGCTCCCTGACGGACACCAGGGTCACACCACATGTGTTAACTTGACGCTGAGACATCTGTTTAGAATATCTGGGATGGAAGAGAGGCTATTTTTTGTTTTAATGTCTTGTAGGGTGAAGATAGAGGATTCTCTCAGTCTGACAGGATGATGATGATGACGACGGTCTGTAGATTATCCTCAGTAAAACATCTGGGACACACTCTGACTTTTAGGGTATCTCGGCATCACTTGAGTCGAGAAAAACATTTAATCGTCACAGCATTTAAACTTTTCATTCCAGCTGGGAACTTGACTGTATAAAGGACACTTTGATACGATGTACATTTGTAAATAAAATCTTTATTGTGCTACAGCGGTGTCACGTGTACAGCTGAATCAGTTCTATAGAAGAGGCTCTGTTGTAAGGAAACACGTGGCTGACGGCTCCCGTCATCACACGATGGCTGATTCCTGCCCTTTCTGTAAAAAACAACACATTTTCAGTCAGTTCACTGAAGAAAGAAAGCAGTTAACTTCTTCCAACAGCTGCAGGACACATTTTGGACAGTAGTGGAGATCTCTCACCGAGCTGCTGCTTGAAGCCGCCGTACGTCTCCTGGTTTCTGATGGTGGAGCAGATGAAGACTTCTGCAGACGAACAGTTCAGGATCTTTGACAGCAGCTTCACCAGACTTCCTACAACATCTGGATCATACACCACATCTGCGCCACAGAGGAGAAACCAGAGAGGGATTGTAACGATCAGTGCCAGTCGATCTCTGATCGGTGGATGCTGCTCTTTTGGTTGTTCCAAAATCCTTTACATATATATCGTTAAATAAATTACTGGGTATGATCAGTTTAATGTTGCAACATTTTTATCCGCTGAGACTCAAAAATCAACTTTTTTTTTTACAAATAGCACCTTTAAAGTTCATTCTTTCAAGCACACAGTTAAAACTGTGTGAACTGATGAAGAGTTTGAACTCTGACCTGCAGCGATGACGGCGTCCGGTCCGATCCGTTTGATCTGCTCCTCTGTGGCTGCCGTCCAGTCCATCTCCTCCACGCTGACCGTCGGCTCGGTCAGGCCGTTCAGCTGCACGTTGCTTCTCAGTTTCTGCAGGACGCTGGAGTGACAGTCACTGAAGACGAATCTGTTCGGACTGCAGGAGCGACAGATGGTGATGCCGGTCAGCCCGACGCCGCTGCCCAGCTCCAGAACCGTCCTGCAGACAGGAGGAGAGGACAGATGAAAATCTCTCCGACTCCTGAGAGAGTTTACTTTCTCATCAAGCTGCAACGATTAATTAATTATTTGTCAACATTAACTGCTGATCAGTTTGAGTGATTCTTTAAGAGGAAAAGTCAAAGTTCTCTGGTGTCAGCAGGAAACTGAATATCTTTGGGTTGTGGACAAAAAAAGACATTTGAGGATGAAATCTTTGGCTCTGAGGAACAATGATTGACATTTTCTGACATTTTACAGACCAAACAACTCATCAATTAATAATCAACAATGACAATAATCATTAGTTTCAGAATAGCTGAAGTTCTGGTGGCAGTTTGGGGGTTTGGTTACCTTCCAGTGAAGACCTGCTGGTGATCCAGCGCCCACTCTGCCAGGTAGAGAGCCGCCTCCCAGGTCACCAGGCCGGTGGTTCCCTCTGAGATCAGAGCCACGTTCTCCAGCAGGCTGACAGCGTCTCCACCAGGCTGCAGGACACAAACCAGCAGCAACATGATGAAGTCAGGAGCGTTCAACTCCAATGTCTCTTAACCTTCAAACTGTCTTAACAACCAGAACATGCTCAGGAGCTTCATCTATAAGACTGTTTAGGATCCAAAAGAAAAGCTGACAGGCTGGTTGTAACACAGTGATTGATGAGCGTGTGCAGCAGGATCAGTACCAGGATGTAGCTCTTGTAACACTCGGTCGTGTCTTCAGCTCCGACCACCTCAGCCAGAGCGTCGTACAGCTCGTCCAGAGGATCACAGCCTGCCGCCTCCTGCTGTCAGAGACCGAACGACAGGAGCTTCAGTCATCACTCCACAATGATCAGATGGATTGGCATGAAAATTATAATGATGATGATGATGTGTTTTTTTTTGTTCCTTCATGTCTGCAGAATATGACTGTTTGGCCGAGGCTTCTGTCCACCACAATACTTAATTCATCAACAGCAGCATCTGTGATATGGATACTGCAGTCGGCCTTGATGAAATAATATTTTGATCTATAATTTAGCCCTACAAAATATCCCCAAACCTTTTGTTGTAACAAACATTAAGGCTCTTCCTGAGCGACTGACACAAACATTTGGTCAGAAACACTCAAATGAATTGATAAATTGCAAATATGCAGCAGAAACAAATGTATGCTTTTTAAAAATACCTGAAAATATCAAAAGATGGTGGAATGCTTTATTTCACAGGTTGGGTAATTCTTCATGATTTCCTACAGTGTTTCCTTGGAAATAAAAATGTAATTTGGCACTGATTAAATGATCGAGCACCGAATTACATAGTTAATTCCTGGAAACCTTAAAGAAATTATGAGGAAACAATCCAACGATAAAATAAAGAATTACTAACAGATGAACATGCTTGTTGTTGAGAGACAGACTGACAGCACCGACCCGTCTGATGAGCTCAGAGAGAAACAACCTCCTGAATCGGACCGATGGGGGAAACTTCCGGCACAGAGAGTGAAGACACGTCTGTCGGAAACAGAAAAGAGATTTTATTGATTATTTTATTGATATTTTCAAGATCATAAAACCATGAAAGTTTGGAGCGCCGGCACACTTACCTGTTTTAAAATATCTAAAATCAGGTCTGATGATTTGTTGCTTTCCAGGTCTTTTTCTAAAAACTGAAAAGTGGAAATGATCAGTTAGAAATTATGACTTGATTATAAACCTTTAATTAAGTGTTTTTGTTAATATAATGGATCTTTATCAACATTTGTTTGGGAATTTAGAAGAAAATCAGAATGTTTTACATCTGAATTATGACATTTTTTCAAGTTCTGAATTAAGTATGTATGCACTATAATAACAAAATATATTATTTTTATATATTATATTTAAACATATTCAGCCACTTTATATTTCAAATTTAGACTGAAGAGGTATTTTGTTTTAATTCCGACCTGCTGATGGATCATATGTGTGCCGAATTAATCCGAACAATCCGCTGAACTGTGAAATTATTTCAGTTTTATTGTGACACTGAACACGTTGTCCGTTGAGCAAGAAAATATAAATAGACAGATATTTGAATGGAGGTTGGTTCATCACTCGCTCTATGAGATGAAGGAGACACGATAAAAAGCAGTTTTTACTCACTGTCCAGGGAAAAGAAACCAGGCGGCTCATAGTGAAAAAAGACACCTGAAAGTCCCGTAAAATATCCGTTTTATCTAAAGTTTCTCTGACTGAAGTTTGGTTCTGCTCAGAATGCTCCATCTTCAACGTGTCTGTGTTTACTTCCGGCTTACCCACAAGGCACCGCGCCCATTTCACACTAGACCTATGGGTAATGTAGTCTTTAATTCAAATTAGTCAATTGGTTAATAAAATAAAAACAGCATGAAGACTTGGCATCGCTATAAAAGTTACAGGAACACAAAAAACATAAATAATTCAAAATAAATAACTAGTATAGTATAAAAAGTTAGATTAAAGCTGCAATCACCGATGATTGTCGAGTCCTGCAATTTTTCATTCACAAACATTTTGAACATAAAGAAACAATAGGGACTCGCACTGATAGTTCTAGGGCCCTAATTATATATATAAATATATCATGTAGAGGATACTAATCAGCAGACAACAATATTTTTTTTATTTTTAGCCTGTTGGAGGGTTTCGTCCCGCTCTTTTCTTGCTGTGTCACTGCAGGAGGAGATAAATGTCTTTACAGTTGGGCCAACTCCTCATTCACCAACAACTCTGACAGCAGCAGCAGCACAACACACACTGGACATCACTGCTGAGGAACAAGCAGGTTGTTTATTTATTCATTTATTTATTTGTTTGTTTGTTTGTTCTATTGTACTGTCGTGTTCTGATTATTGCTCTAATAATAGTTAAAATATGATCAAATGGGAGTTATGAACCCAGTATTGACATAATCAGTTAAACTAATCAATGGCAATTAAGCACTTAATAATATAACAATTAATTCAGTTTATGTTTTTAATTTTTCTTTATATTTCTGTTTATGTGAAATTACTTTATGTGAAAATAGTTGCTGTTGTAAAACTAAACTGCTCTAAAATGAAATGAAAAGCATAAATAAATGAATAAATCATCCATAATAATAAACGGATGCTTTGCTCACCTTCATTGATGTACTGTTTTAGTTTTGAAAGGTTTCACCGGAAGTTTAATTCGATTATTTATTTAGGCTGAGTTATTTTATTTTTTTGAATCGAGAATCATGTGTGTTCACTGCCCTCCAGTGGCAGTTTTTGTAAGAGCAGTTTTAACAGTGTTTAAACTTCCTTGCGTATAAAAGAGACCAAACTGAATCGACAAAAATCTCATATTCAAATAAATACATTTTAGGAAATCGTTTAGACCTTTCTTTAGTGTTTTTGTCACAGTTCTTCAGCTGAAATCGTAATAATTTGAGTTTAAGTGACGGTCGCAACAGAAGGAACACACATTCAGTAAAACGTGTGTTTCTCACCGGAGCGTTTTATGCACTGGACTGTCAACAATGAATATGGCGCTGTTCTCTACTTAACTGCTCGACGTAACAAATGGAAGGTGACAGCTCTTGTCGCTGATTAAGAAGGTAAATAATGCGTTTTAAACACACATATTTAGTGTCTTTGAGTGCCGTCAAACAGTTTAACGTCTTTACTATGATGGAGCTTCACTCAGATAACTGAATTGGATTTTTGTTATAACACTTTAAGTCAAAGAACTGTGATGAACTTGGAGCAGGAATCTGTAAGTTTTAGGACGGAGTCAAATGTTTATAATTTTTAGTGAATGTCCGGGAAAATAATCTCGTTCTATCGGTAATTCCCCTCATTTTTGTTCGCTAGCTAAAACTACAGCTAACCTACTTTCCTGTGCTAGCTTGAATATCGACTTAATGTCACTGACATCGATGGTGATCGAGCCTCGGGCTTTATATGTTGCCACAACATCGAGCTTAACTCGATATTTGAAGGGCATAAAGCGAGGTCAACCGTCTAGTCTGTTCACCAAAGTCCGTACGAAAATCAGCTAATTTTATTATTTTGCTTGCGATCGCGCTTATTTGTAAAAATACTCGCAGTACATGGATATATTTTATGAAATATAAGAAGCTCCTTTTCCATTCGGCATACATCAGGTATGAATTATTTTATTACATTTTTAAGATATACTTGAAGATCGCAGGACCATGTGACAGTAGAAGAAATACCACACAACTAAGAATAATTTTTAGCAAATTCACTGTGTCCCTCATTTTTTTTTCGATTAGAATTAAAGAACAGTGTTCTGAGGAAACAAAACAAAATATTTGTGAGGTTTTAAAATATTTTAATCTTCAGGAGGAACCAGGAGAGCCACAGACTGGGCTGATAAATCAGAAAGTAGTGAGAGATGGACTAACATTGTTAATTCTGGTCTTTTCTTGGCTTTTGTGGACAACGAGAGAAAAATGTAGAGGTCACCTAACCTGGTGTTTTTTTCTTTCAGATCATCCGAGCTGCTGGAGGCTGAACGCTGAGCTGAAGTCATGGTGCTGAAGATCTTCTTCCCGCAGTGCTGTAACCGGGCGGACAGCGGTCTGCTGGTCGGCCGCTGGATCTCCGGCCATGACTCTGCTGTGGTGTTGGCTGTCATCCACTACCCGTTCATCCCTGGACAGGTCAAACAGTACGTCCAGCAGGTCAGTGCAACACCAGGCAGACTTCTCTGTTCTCTCAGGTCTGGATTAGTGTTACACTTGTTGTGTTGACATTTGAGTCACAGTCAGATATTTAATCTTTTGCACCATAACACCTGATTTTGAATCCTTTTATCCTCAGCTGAGAGCTGAAGGTGACGTATCTTTTTGCTAGATTTGTTAAACATAAATAAAAAAGTTACTCCCCACAAAAATGTCAGTCAAGGCACGCTGCTTCAGCATGGTCTTTGTTAGCGTCTCCACCTCCCTCACTGCGCTCCTCAATCTTTTTCACCCAGATGCAGGCCAAGAGTGGTGTGGAACTGTCGGTGCTGGGCTCATGGAGTTTACCGAAAGAGGGTCAGGAGGGCATGGAGAGCTTTCTCAGAGACCTCAGCACCATCTTCCCTCAGCAACGCTGGCTCCAGATCCACCGCGAGGTCGGCAAGACAGGCTTCACCTGCCAGGTCCTCAACCGGGATCAGAGTAAGACCCTCAGGATGATTCATTTGATTTATTTATCTATTTATTTGATTTTGATTTACGTAGTTTTTCTGATAAGCTGAGTTGATAATGAATTTATCTTTATCCTGACCAGATGGAAGAGCAGTTCAGCAAGAGACTAAGAAGAAGAATAAGAAGGTTGAGGAGGAGGATGGGGAGGCTAGAGGTGATGAAGAAGAGCAGGAAGAGGAGGAGAAGGTCATCTTCGTCCACTATGAGCAGAGGAAGGTGATGTTGTCACAGCTTCATCCCATACAGAACGGTGTTCCAGACCCCAAAACTGATCCACCGTCTGAGCTGAGACAGGTACGAGACCGAGGCCCTGGTTCTCTTTTTACTTCCTGTTTGCTGAATTTTATCACCTATGTAACATGAATGAAAGTTGGGAAACCAGGCTGATGTTGTGTGAAGGATGTCAGGAGGATTATTTTTTTCGTCGAGCTCTGCATTTAGAATGCTGTAGTCTGAATGTATTTACATTTTTTAATTCTGTTTGATAGGGACAATGCAATTTAGAGTTTAAAGCTATTTCTAAATTTCCATCATTGTCCCTCCATGTATAATGTGAATGAAATATTCAGCTTTCAGTGGATAATGTGTCATAAAACCACAAAAGTGAAGAGTTTATTCATATTTAAACTGTTTGGCATCTTGTTTTGTGTAAATGATCAGAAAAAAATCGTGAAGGAAGGAAGAAGAATAATGCAGCATGAAAATATAATTTAACTCCCCATCAGAAAGTTGCTTTTTGGGATCTGGTTTAACTAAATGATGCAAAATATTTCCTTTAACTTTTAAAAGATGAAGAGATGAATTTTCCCCGGACAGTTCAGTTAGATCAGTTTTCATTAAAATATTCATAAAAAGCTTACATAGTGGTTCTAAGGTTGCTATACTGAAAATACTTTTGGCACAAGACTTTTGCTAACATGCTGCTGCTCTCCTGGTCCAGATGTTCCAGACGGTGGCACAAAGCCAGCCTCTGTTCTTCATGGACAAATATGACGACGGGCCGCTGAAGTCGACACACTGGCAGTCTGAAGGTCGAGAGGCCAGCATCATCGTCGAGCTGTTCAAACAGGCCTCCGTACCGCTCTGCCTGCTCATCAGCTGGCTGCTCTCCATCTGGACCTGGATCTGTAACATCCGGTGAGAAAGCACTGCTCTATGTTTTCCTACAAATCCTGTGATAAGACCCAAACCAACGATTAGTTAGTTCATCAACCTTCCTGTCTGCTGTAAAACTTTAAAACACCTCCCAAATATTGATAAAGTAAAATCTTTGGTAAACAGATATGTATGTGGTAGATGAAGGTGACGGACTTAAATCTGTTGTTCTTCACATCTGCATTTCTACATTCAATCTAAACACTGATTATTTTATTTTATATTTCACCTTTAGGATCTTCAGCCTTTACCCTCTGCGCTGGCTGTCCAGTAAGCTGTCCACCTGCGTCCAGCTCAGCTACAGAACCGAACACATGAGGACGCTCAGCTCAGCGAAGCCGGCCGCCGGACACACACAGTTCATGAGGTGATTGTTTGTAGAAACTCCCTGATGTTACAGCAGCTGCTCTGCGTGGCTCTTTTCAAGCTTGGCGACCTTCCTCAGGCAGCGTTAAGACATTCATGCCGACATATTTAAAGCTTGTCATCAAGTGAATTTCACAGCAACCAGTTGATTTGATTTTTTTATGTGTGCAAGTGGAAGTTTTGTCTTGATGGTGGAATTCAAAAAGAAAAGAAAAAGACACTTAAACTCTCGTTGTTCTCCTGATGTTACCTTCATGTTTGTCTGTCTGTCGGCAGGAAAGCCAACATCCTGGTGTCGTTCCTGGTCGATGTGGCTCTTGGCATGTTGCTCATGTCTTGGCTCTACAGAGACAACCACATCGCCATGTTGGCCAACACACTGGTGCCTGCAGCTGATGTGAGTGTGTCTGACAATATTTTTTCAGAAAGTCACCATGTTGCATTAGTCATGAATTCTTGCCACCGTGGTTGTTGGTTTGTTTCCACCATGACTCACTTCAAGTGATAAAATGAGCAACTTTCTGCCCTCCTTTTTAAAACTGTTTATAGGCAGGAACCAAGGACAGGAGATCATGATAATAAATTAATTAAGTCATTTTTGAAAGGTTACTGACTCAAAATGTAATATTTACTACCTGAAGTCAAGAGATTTCTTGAGATAATGAGTCTAAAAAGCCTATTTTTTCATTTCTATTGATTTCTGAGGAGATTGTGATGAACTGAAATGATGTCAGATTTCTCTGTCCTGCCTTTAAACTCTTGGATTCTTCCTCAGCATGTGGCTAAAGAGCTGGATGAGCTGCTGCAGTGGCTGATGGGAGCTCCTGCAGGGCTGAAGATGAATCGAGCCCTGGATCAGGTCCTGGGTCGCTTCTTCCTCTACCACATTCACCTCTGGATCAGTGAGTCGCAGCGCAAAACACTTTCTCTTTGTTTGTATCTGACCATAATAAAAACACTGCTGCCAGCCTTCCTAGAGGCTTCAGATTCCTCTGCACCAGTCAGACTTTCACCTCGATCTGTCCTCTCTCCATCCAGGCTACATCCACCTCATGTCTCCCTTCATCGAGGGGATCTTGTGGTACGGAGGCCTGTCAGCCTGCCTGGGTCTGACCTTTGCCCTCTCGCTGCTCTCTGACATGGTCGCCTTACTCACCTTCCACATCTACTGCTTCTACGTCTACGGAGCCAGGTGAGACCCCAGCAACTACAACCTATGATCAGTTTCTTTCACGGCTATGAAACAAACAACCAGAGGATATGTTGAAAATGTATGAGGAGCATGTTATTCATGATGGTGGGACTTTTTGGTTTGGCTGTTGTTAACTCCTGATTACTCAGAGCTAATAAAAGACGTCTAGTGGTGTCAGTTTACTGCACTTGGAATAAATGCAGCCCTGCAGCCCCTCTTCATGTAAGTGATTTGTAAGCACTGTTTGTTGCAGCATCTCAAATGATTATCACTCCCAAAATGATGAGTTGTGCAGGACTCTTGCATGCACGGCTCACTAGTTGTTGTTTTTGATAAGTGAAATGTCTTAAAGGAGGAAATCACAGCTTGAAAGTATTTCAGGAATTGTTTTGTACTAACAGGAAACTTTATGATGCGTTATCAGATGCAGCATCAGACTGCAACTTGAAATTTGACTTAAAGAGACGGCAAACGATTTAATATTGTTTTCTGTCTCAGAATATATCACAATATCACAGTATTTAACTTATTATTATTCTCATCAGATACAATCATCCTTAAAGGGATGAA
This sequence comes from Lagodon rhomboides, assembly GCA_039737535.1. Lineage (NCBI taxonomy): Eukaryota > Metazoa > Chordata > Actinopteri > Spariformes > Sparidae > Lagodon > Lagodon rhomboides. The sequence goes on from JBBNBP010000336.1 coordinate 34,835, forward strand.
AACAGAATGATTTGTTGTAATTTCAGAGAATATAATGTCCTGAAGTTTGAAATATATATGGTTTTAGCAGCACTAATCCAGTAAAATGAAAATATAATCGTCAGTTTTCATATCAACACAGTAAACCTTAAAACCTGTATTCAGCTGCAACCCTGTGATGTTTTCCATTTCTTCTGTGCATTGAACAATGTGTAGTTTGTAGTTTGTGTACTGATCACTTGACTTAATGTGAACACACAAACTCAAAACTGCTGAGAATCAGTGTGCAGTATTGAATTGGAGCTCACCATGGATTTGTGTGAAATGGTCCTATTGATTTCCTGCAGAGGGCGTCGTCCTCAGCCTTTTTTTGTCCTCTGTTGCTGCAGTAAAGACATTTAAATTACAGTTCCTTATTGACCCATACATTACAGTCTTAGTTTAACCTTTCTGAGTGGAGCTGAGAGCACAAACTGATCATTATCGTGTCTCCACCTGCAGCAGAGAGCAATCGGAAAAACATTAAAAATGATCTTCCTCTTGGGGTTTCAGGGCGATCTGCCCTGAGATTTTGTTTTTTGTGCACAAAGGGACATTTTTTCCGTGCCGAGGTCTCAGACAAAAGGTTCTGGAAATCTTAAAAAGCATGTTGATGAATTTACCCGGAGTGGTGACCAGAATGGCATTTGACTTATTTTTGACATTGATTGTTCTGAACTACAGTGATGGAAGGATGGACTGACTGACTTAATGTCCCTTTTAAGGCCGTGCTGTTAATGAGAGCTATGAATAATAACCAAATTAATCATTACAACACTACACTGTACTAAGTGATATTCTAAAATATAAAATATAAACTTTAGGTTTAGAGCTGTTCAGTCAAAGCAACTTTCTCTTAAAACATACAGTGATTCTGTCGCTGTGAATCGACTCTTGTGAAACAGAAAACACAGCTCGGTTTAGGAAATGAGCTTCAGATTAAACACCAGCAGCTGTTTTTAGCACAGCACACCCGCAAGATTCAAATCTCTGAAGTCATGCAAACATTAGAAGTGTCAGTGATGTGTTGTCACTTTAAAGACAGCAGAGAACACCAGTGTTATTATCCCTTCGATTCGAACTGGTACGACAACACTTAAATCACCCGAGTCTGACGTGCAGAACAGGATGTTTTGTTTTGCACACAGTTGCTTAACTGGGTCAGACGCTTGTATAAAATAATTTAGTGCTGCAAGTTGTTTCCTTCACTCTGCCTCAGTTGGTTCACACTGTGTTCCTCATGCTGAGGATGTCTGCTTCTCCGGCTCTTTTCAGGATTACACAATCATTGACAATATCTGTGGTGGAACAGTCAAGTCAGTTTTATTCACGTAGTCGATAATCACAAATCAGATCGCCAAAGAGCAACAAAATCATCCATCCAGATTGTTTCTGGTGTGAGATGCACAGTTTTGGAGATGTCAGCCAGAGAGATGAACTTGATGGTGCTCAGCTTGCAGTTACTTAAAGTGACAACAAATATCTTTGAAAAACTAAACGGAAATGTCTCTTTCTAGAAACGTTGACCCGGTTACTCAAGATAATCCACAGAGTTTCCTGTGAGAAGTTTCACGTAGGAACTATTTTCTTTCCATCTCACCGGGCAGAATGAAGCGTTTAGAAGAGTTTATCTAACTAAGCCAGCTGATGTCACAGCTCAGCTGAGGAGGACGCCATTTATGTTTCATGTTTCCCACTGGTTGAGGAATCACTTGTGGTGGTGATGACAGGTGGTGCGTCCTGGGATGTCGCATTGTGTGATCGTATTGTGTTAATCTTCATTAATTTGATAACATCTCATGTTATGGATTAAAGCATAAATCTGGTGATTTTCTAATTCATTAATATTCTTAAATCCTGGCTGTTACTCACGTTAATTCCGACGTGTTTTAAGGCGGGAGGACTAATGGCTGCGTGGTGTGACGGGAGGCTGAACACTGTGATAATAGTCTTGGATGCTGGAGGAGAGAGGATTGACTAAATTATGCATTTGCTCTAAAGATAGCTTGGCTCGCTCGCCTGTGGTGCATAATGAAATATTACCCACTTTCCTTGTCACATATTTATGCTCCAACAGCTCTTGGATTAAGAGCGAGTGTGAGTTTAAATTCAGTCTGAAAACCTTTGTCGGGTGATTTATTAAATCTGTATGACTGGACCTAAAAATATCTCCTGCTGCGATCACAGTTCACTTTGAATTAAACCTTTTCTTGGACTTCAGAATTAGCTTTAGGAAGCTTCTCTCTCTGTAGGAAGGATGGGATAGAAGAAACACGTTGATTAGTTATTAACGTTAAGTTAATAAGGTAAAAGTTTGCTGTTTTGCTGGATAACAGTCATTTAGCTGCTCTAGTTTTCTGCACGTCATCAGTTGTGTCCGTCTGTTTCTCCATCAGGCTGTACTGTCTGAAGATCTACGGCCTCTCGTCTCTCTGGAGGCTCTTCAGAGGGAAGAAGTGGAACGTCCTTCGCCAGAGGGTGGACTCCTGCTCCTACGACCTAGACCAGGTCTCACACACACACACACACACACACACACACACACACACACACACACACATTAAAGTCATCATCACAGAGATGCACATGTTTACCGTGAGATGTTTGTGTTTCTTCAGCTCTTCATTGGAACGCTGCTGTTCACCATCCTGCTGTTCCTGCTGCCCACCACCGCGCTCTACTACCTGGTCTTCACTCTGGTGAGACGAGTCGAGACGCTTTAATCAGAACAGCAGCTGATGTCGGTCAGAACTAAGAAACTACTTCTGCACCACCATCACTTCTGTAACAGGATTCTAGAAAGACTGAAGTGATAGACAACTTAACGAAAGCCTCAAAAATGTTTAATGGATTTTGGATTTTTCCTCCTTTATTTATTATTTATTTGGTTGGTGGTTTGATTATATTCCCTTCATCCCTTCTTCCAGGGAAATTTCCTCTGGACTTTGGATTTTCCTGATAATAACCACCGGCTGTTCTTTGCCATTGAACTTCTTTTAGACTTATCAGGAAAATTACAGTCCTGTAATTTACAGCTGTATTCTCGCTTACCAGGAATGAATCTGTGGTGCAGAAATAATGAAGTCTGAAATAGAAAGGTTCTTACATTATGTTTAAATATCAACATTTCCAGCTCGTCTCAGACTTTTCTAACAAAGATTTAAAAAAGCAGAAGCACATCATGCTGCAGGAGTGGTCTGACAAACTCTCTGTGGACGTTATGATGCTTTTTGTCCACGTTGGAATCTCTTATAACTGACATGAATTTAAGATGACGACAGTTGCTATTCCTGTGACGGAGACAGAAATAGACCTGGCTCCTTCGCTACCTTTTAAAATCTGCGTGTGAGTGTTGGATGGATATAAATAGATTCTGGGCGGAGTATCCGTTTGAATAAATCATCAAATGTTGCTTCAATTTGTTCATTTAATGCAAACGTGGAACATTCAGTCCAATTGTAAATTATTGGATTGGAAATCTTTTTTTAACGCTGTGTCGCCCCTTTGCCAATTTTTTTTTAACAAAATCTCAAGACTAGTTTTAAAGTGACTCCAGCTCTGATTGTGTCCAGCAGGCGGGGTTTGTTTTTTCACCCTTGTGTGTCCCTGTTGTTGTGCAGTTGCGGCTGGTGGTGGTGCTGTTCCAGGGTGTCCTCCACCTCAGTGTGGACTTCATTAACTCCTTCCCTCTGTTTGCCGTGGGCCTCCGCATCTTTCGGCCCTACAGACTGGCAGGTGAGTCACCGATATCATCTCTCCACTTTGAATCTCTCATCTCTGTGATGATTATTTGATCGAAAGAAAATCGTTTTCAAAAATGTTAAACATTGTCTGGTTCCAGCTTCTTAAATGAGAGGATCTTCTATGTTTCTTTCTCATTTATGACAGTAAAGGAAGAGTCGTTAGGACAAAACAAACTATTTGTGCTGATAATTTGTGATAATTTTGACATTTTATTGTCTAAATGATTATTGGATTCAAATAAGTTAGTTGCAGCCTAATCTCACTGTATTTGTGTAATACTGTAATCAAAAGAGTGACACTTGCAGTTGGGGATTTTTTGGGATCTTAGTACCATTTTTCATCTCAACAATACAATCCATTGCAATCGGTGTTGTTTTTGGCCTGAGGTCCACCATTAAGTCTCAGTTTTGGCACCTGGACTATGTGATCTTTTAGACCAACTATGCTGCTTATATTTAGGACAGAATTGAATGTCGAGCCACATAATGACTTCATATGAAGTCAGTGTGGAAGAATGGTTAGCTAGATGACAACATGATAATAATAATCCAGGGTATCCGCAGGTCGTTTAAATGTCTGGGAATAAAGGTTTGTGGTCGAATGGCCTGATTAAAATCATACACGTATCCTCTGATTGATGTGTCATTGAACTTTCAGAGGGAGTGAAGTTCCGGGTGCTGTGTGAGGAGCCTGGGACGGCCCTCCACCTGCTGATGGAGGTGAGAGCTCACATTTTGTTTCTGTTAAGATTTTAAATGTAGAAGTTGAGGTTTGTTCCTGATGACAGTCAATTTGTTTCTCTTACCCCATGACTTGCTCCAACATTGATTTTATATGTCGTAAAGTAGGTCTGTGTGGGAAATGTAAAGGAACAGTTCACCCAAAACTGAAAATTCAGTCATCATCTCGTCCCTCCATGCTGATGGAAAGTCAGGTGAAGTTTCATAGTCCACAAAACATTTCTGGAGCTTCACAGCAAAACAGCGTTGCATTGGAGGCTAAAAAACAACAACAAAAAACATAAATTGGCATAAAAAAAGCTCGTCCAAGTCTCCAGAAGCCCCGAGATCACAAATTGATTTGAAAACATGTTATTTTAACCCTCGACGTGAGGTCGAGCTTGTGCACCGGCTTCAGACGGGGTGAGTGCTCACGCTTTTAGCTTGTGAAGATGTGAAGATTTAAAATTTAAAAAGTGTGAAAATAACATCTTTTCAAATCCATTTGGGATCTCTGAGGCTTCTCAAGACTTGAGTTATGTTGGACGAGCTGTATGGATATATTTCGTAGGCTATGAAACTTCCCCTGACTTTCCATCAGCATGGAGGGAGGAGGTGAAGACTGAGTTTAAATTTTGGGGTGAACTGTTCCTTTAAGTGTTCCTGTCAGTTAATGTTTGTGGAATCAAACTTTTATTCTGAAAGATTTGGGCCAAAAGTCTTATGTTGTTCCTCCTTTTGGGACACCGACTAATTTTTTATTGATGCAAAAGTAGATTTTTCTTTTCTGCCACCGAAGATATTTTCCTCCACGTCTGTTCTGACACTCGGTGTAACGTCTGACTGTGTTCTCTCCCAGATGAACCCTCTGACGTTCAGCACAGTGGTCCAAATGTATCGCACTCCGACTTACAGCTGTTACCCCAAAGACTCGTGGGCTGCCCTGGTCAAGAAGCTGTTTGTTGGGGAGCTGATTTACCCCTGGAGACACAAAACCATCAAGACTGAGTGAGAGACATCATTCAGAGGAAGATGAGGGAGCCGAGGAAAGGGAAGTGACTGAATAAATAATGAGATGGAAACAGGCAGATGGAGGGAAAGAGGGGAAGTGGGAAACGAGGGTGAATTCGTTGTGAAGACCTTTTGAGTTGTGCTGCTTTCATGTGAGATGAATGAGGAGCGTCACAGGATGTTTTGACACGACCGAAGCTGATCACTTGTTTTCTGATCGGCATGAAGAACAAAAATGAGCCAGTGTTATAGAGCACAACGAACGCGTCAGTCTTAAATGTAAACCAGCAAGTAGTCGTGTCCTGCTGTTGTAATAAGAACTGTGATCACAAAATGATGTCAGAACGTGATGAAAAGATGAGAGACTCCATCATTAAGGCTAAAAGTCGAGGTGAGCAGTAATTAACTTACACTCGTCATGTTTCTCACGAGGAAACGACACCAAAGGACCAAAACAGTTCTTCTACACATTATTTTACCTTCCTTGTTTCTCTCCTACATGTCAGTGAAATCTTCACTCATGTACTGTAGTTCACACACTGGACATTTAAAGGAACAGTTCACCCAAAAATGGAAATTTAGTCACTATCTCCTCACCCTCATGCCGATGGAAAGTCCATCAGCATCACAGCATCCTCCTAAACAGCTGAAGTAGATGGGAACTTGTTTTAAAATGTAAAAAACAACCCAAAAAAATCCTAAAACATGAAAAGGCTCCGTACAGCGTCCGGTGTAAAGTCTCAGGAAGCCCTGAGATCCCAAATTAATTTGAAAATACGTTACTTACACCCTTTTTAAAGCTGCTAAGCTTGAAGTCTTATTGTGCATTAGCTCAACCACATGTCAGAGCTCTTATGATCGTCTTTTTGTTTTGTTTTTTACCTTTTTAAAACAAGTATCTTTCCTATTTTGAACACTCCATGTGCTTTTCTGTAGCAACACCTCAAAATGACGACCTTCCTAAACAAGTTATCTCCTTGAAGGTTTACTTGTCATGAAGTATGATGAATACATTTATGCTTTTGGTCTTAATAACTCGTTGACCTTTACTCCAGACAAACATCACACTTTAAGCCTCATGAACAGTGAGACTCTCATAATCACTCTGTCCGCGGTGTGTTATTGGTTCCTTCAAACACAAAGTGGCAGAATTCCGTAGAAAAATCAATCAGTTAACGTTCTAACTACACTGACCTTGTAGATGATCTCTTAGATTTTATAATATGAAAGCAAGAGTCTACTTCCAATGATACTAACTGGACAAACGGATGTTTCTTAAGCTTAATTATTAAATGATTTATTGTTTATTTTAGGTTATTTTATTGCCATATTTCCTTCACTAACTGGAACTATTTGACTCTGACAGTCTGTTACAGAAGTCGGACTGATTGTGCTCAGGGTCAGCTTGTCAGCATTCGTCTTCTTTTTTTTTCTAATTGTATTTTATGTGCCTATTTGTGTCCTTTTATAATTAAATGTTGTACTTAAATTCTTTATAATGATCAACCTGAACCAGCTGTTATTTGAAAAAGCAATCCATACGTTTGGGGATTTGTTTCGTTATCTGTCTTCAGAACCCAAATTTCAGATTGTGTCTTTAATGTGAATCGTTTATGTTTTATTTAACCTAAATCTTTATGCCGTGCTCTGATCGACCTTCACACCAATTTGTAATTTCTAACAGTGAAACTGGTAAATTTGCGTTCTTGTTTTTGTTAACCGTTTAATTTAACTTAGCTGTTCTGAATGTTCCTTTGTAATAAAATTAATTCATATTTAATGCACTGGTGTCTCTTCTTTTCAGATGATCTGATGTTATCTGTTCATAAACAACTAATAAAGGAATTCACGACAGTCTTAGATGATTTAATCTGATCTATGATGTCAATAAGAGATAAAACCTGGAGCTGCTCCATTGATAATTCATTCCAAACAGAATTTATGTGCATAGAATCAGATTTATAAAACCATAAGTACAATCAAAATCCCCCTGGGAGCTGCTGCAGCACATATCCTGTCTTATCATAATCCTCCGATTGGTCGTTTATATTCACAATATTATAATAAATCCAACCTGTAGATCACAGGACAAGTACTGTAGTGGTTTTCAGACAATCAGATTAATTGAAAAAAGTTGTTCACAGCTTTGATGACAAAGACGATGCATCAAAATATTAAAGTTGGAACTATTTTGTACAGATTTTTGTTCATGAAAAAGCTAAATCTCCTCCAGACCTGAACAATAATAATTACCAGAGACTCAAGAAGAGTTTTTAAAAATCATATTATGATTAAAAATACCTTTTTGTTATTAATTTAGTAGTAATAATACAGAATGACTTTTATGGCTCAGACCTTAAATGTGTTTATGTCTCTGCCTGCTTATTGAGTGTATTATAAAGGTTTTATGCTACAATTAATTCTTAATTTTTTTTATCATCGTCCAGACTTTTCAGAAAAAAAGCACAGAAAAGGGATAATTTGTACATTTTGTTTAATCCAAGAAATGTTTTGTGGACTTCGAAACTTCACCTGACTTTCCATCGACATGGAGGTGAGGAGACGATGACTGAATTATCTTTTTTAGGTGAATTTTTCCTTTAATGGGACAAATTTGACTTTTAAATTTCAGTTGAGTCATTTTGTGAAGGTGACAGCTGTTTCTTTCATTAAATATGTTGTTAAAACATAAAAGTGGATCAGTTTTTTAAAGGATATTAACATTTTATAAGTAATAAGTGTATGAATATGAAATATATTTTTAAACTATCAATCAGTGCTTATTTTAAAGAGCATGTGCAGTAATGGGCTCCAGAGCTATTAAAGGATTTTGTAGAAATGATGATTTATTCAGAACCTGTTAGCACTCGTAATGTGCTTTACTCATCACCATATTATCTTTAATGATCTCATTCAAGCTGTTACCGCCAATACCAGCCTGTATGCTTCATTCATTATGTGTGTGTAGGTGTTCATCCTTAGGAGATTATTCTGAGAAATATAGAGAGAGGTGAGTCACCATGTTACATAAACAGATTTGACACAGATAACACACACACACGCACACACACACTCAGCCTACAACTGCACATCACATTTCATAATATCAGCCATGAAATAAAGATTTTTGTTCACCCTAAGATTTGTTTTATTACAGTGTTTTAAAAGAGAAAAGCACACGTCTAGTCAAATTTCCTTTTCCTTTCATTGCATGTTTCTAAAATAAGATAATCCTTTATTGATCCACATAGGGGAAATTCAAGTGTTCAAGCACAACATACATGAAAATACAATAGAATAGAAGGAAAACTCAATTCTTATGTGAAGAGTGTCTATATTGGACAATGTAAGACGTACTGTGCAGTAAATAGCAAGTTAAAATGACAAGTGATGATATAAAGTGGCATGACGTGATTGGTAGCAGCATGATATGTAAACAGCAGGGTGCAGTAAGTACAGGAGTAATACAGTATGATTTGAGGTATAATATAAGGTGCAATATATGAGTGGCAGTTAAATATAAAGAAGATAATTCTATCAGTCATATCAGTATACAAATAGCCTCTTTGTGCAAAACCAGGAGCTGAATTTTAAATGAAGTCCCCCATTTCAGGAGGGTTGGTGTAATTTCCATCTCTTGTTAGATCTGTTTATTCTGTGTATTATGAAATTAAACTGATTTTAACAGATGTTCTTTTATTAATCCCCAAGTCCTCCAATTTTGTGTCTCTAATTTCGCTTTCAGAACAAAAAGACGCTTCAGGGCTTTGATTTCATCACGTTTATCCACATAATAAGACGTCTTTGCCATTGTTCCCTTCAGTGAGAAATGAATCATCTTTGTTGTCCGCTGTCCCCTCACCATCTGCGTGTTGTTGACAGCGAACTTTGATGGACGTTTTTGCTCAGCCAATGAAATCCACCGCGTATGTCACCGTGGAGTCGGCGTCCAATAGCAGGGTGGGAGGGCGGGGCTTGGAGCGAGAGGGCGGGAACAGAGAGAGGAGACGGCAGCGCTGTGTCGCGAGCGGCCGATCTGTCAGCGGCACGTTCAGTGTTGTTTGTACGGTACTGAGGAGCCACAGCTGTGATTATGGTTGAATATAATGGAGAGAAATGGACGGACCACGGACTGAGATTACCAAGTACTTCTACAGAGATTTGGACTGGACGTAAACATGCCACAGCGTGGTGATCGCGCTGCAGATATCGCTGTTTTCTGGATATAACGCAGTGAAGTTACGGGAATCTTTGTCATCCCGGACTGAAGAAAGACAAGGGGGCCTGAAATTACACGGACGTCGGTTGAAGTTGAGCTACGGGCTCCGCTAGCTAAGTTAGCATTTAGCTTGCTGTAAAATACCACCAGTCTGTTTTTTATCCACTTGGAAGAGGGCAGTTAGATTGCAGTTTGTAGCGTGGTATGTGGCATAACAGTGTCTTTCAGTAACTATCGTATCTGATGAGTGCTTTACGTTAGCAGCAGTGATAATAGCTAAGCTAGCTGGGTAGCTCTCTGCAGGGCTAGCTTGTTGTTCCCCCTGCTAACTTATTAGCCAACAAGCTTCTCTTAACTGGGAAGAAAAAGACTAGTTAACGTTTCACTCTTCCAGTTTGTTTTTGTGTTTTTTTTAGTGTGGCTTATATCGGATATAAATCTCATCTGAGATATCTGCTCATAAAATCTGCAAAGTTGTAACAGCCACCTATCTTATTATAATTATCATTCCAGACAATAAGCATGTTTTTCTTCCCTACATAGACTTTTTATTCAGAGTCGTCCCGTCCAGATAGAGCTTTAGTTACTCTTTGAATGTCTCTTTAATATATGTTAATTAAGATAAGGGTTTGTGGTTACACCTATTTATAACCTGTCAGTCATCACTTTGAAAGACAGTACCAGTTGTTTACATTGGGTCGAGCTCAGCTCCATTTGTGACCAAACTATTTTTATTATCTTCACCTTCAGCAATAAGCATGCTTTGCTTTTTTAAATCACATTTTTGGCATCCCTCTGCTTCAAGTGAGACATTCCTGTGAGATTGTGCAGTTGGCCCCTATTTTAATCTGACAATTACCTGCTTGTACACACTTTGGAAGTCTGTTATATTCGCCAGACCAAACAAGGACTTTCTGCTGGTGGACCCTCATTCAACAAGTTCATGGGATAACAAACACTGACTTTGTTTTGAGTA
>JBBNBP010000337.1:0-10400 GCA_039737535.1 Lagodon rhomboides
TCATTGTCATGCACAAAATTGTAAATGTGTGTATCTTAGGATCTAAATGTGATAGAAATGTAAACTAAAGATGTATTTCCATGTATCTGGGCATGAGGAACTCATTTATGCCATTGATCAGCACTCTAAGAGGTCAACATCATTAAGTGCAGTGAAGGTTACTAGGAATGTGAGTGGCTTAAGGCAGAGACACTATAGGTGAATAGGGTAAAAAAATTAAATAATAGATATCACCATGAAACTTTCTCAGCTGATTACTCATATTAAGCTAAGAAAAAAATGTATTGCAAGTTTTTTGTATTTTAATGTTTAAATATGCAAATGAGGCCTTATCTCATTAAAAATGCACTAATTTGCATACATTTTAAAAAACGAAAATCAGATCGTGTGATAAAGCCAGGATCAAAATATTTTTTTCATTTTGTTGTCATATTAGATGGGAAAATAATTACAGAGGGGTTTATGGACATCTACTTCTGTTATCCTGACCTTCGTGACCTTTTCGTGACCTTTTCCAAACATGTTGTTCAACCTGAGTTCAGAAACCTACATGAGGGTTCTAAATGTGAACACCTGATAACCTGATGGTGAAATCAAGACGTGGGACACAGTGTCTCAGTCAGGAGACACTTTATAAACTCTGTCTCTGACTAACTCTTCATCGTTTGTTCCTTCTTGTGAATTCAGCAGAAGTTCTACATGAACTTCTTTCTGTCTTTGAGTAGAAACATGGAGTCTGTTTGTCTCAGACGTGCTGACACAACCGTGTGTGTCGTCACGTCGGTCCGGTGGTCTGATCGCTGACTGAGAACCTCATGACTGTGGGTGGAAGACCAGCTGGGATTTAGCTGATGTCTAGTCTCAGTCGTGGTCAGTGAAGTGTGCTCACATGTTAGTGTAGCGGTCTGAACTTAGGAGGCAAAGACTTCAGTGTGTGAGTTCAAGTCCTGGTTATTGATGCTAGTAAATGTTTTCTCACTCCATCACAAGTTAAATGCTGCCTCTGACCAACATGTTCTGCTCCATCAGGAGCGGTTCACTGTTTCAGGCTTCATATGTAACGTTAGCACATGTTAGCACACGACAGTGAAACAGTAAAGTCTTGTGGTTTGGTTCAGAACTCGCTGAGGTTGGAGGAGTACGGAGCAGCAGGGTGACATCCTGATACAACGAGCTGCTGTTGAACCGATGTTTGGGCTGGGCAACGACCTGATGGAGACACAGACGGACAAACTGAGACAGCCTGGACACAAACTAAAGTTCATGGTTCATGCACCTGACGTCCAGGTAGCTCAGTGTGTCGGAGGACTGTCCTGAAGGTCTGAGGTTGTGAGTTCAATCCTTGAGGCAGTCTAAGTTTTGAAAACAGCTCTTAAAAGAGTCAAAGGCAGGACACTCAGGTATCTGATGAGCTGGTCTGGAGGTTGTGGGTTTGAATCCTGACTCTTTATAAAGTTGCTGCTCAGAAGAACGAGTGAAAACCTCTGAGAGACTCTTTGTGATGTCATCCTGTTAGCTCAGCAGGGTGACACCAGGGATAGAAGTTCTGAGGTTGTGGGTTTCGAGTCTTGTTTGGGTTTGATTCTTATAAAACTGAGTGAAGTCTGAAGTACGGACTGAACAGTGCCCAGAGAAGAACCTCCAGCGCCCGGGGGGAGGGGGAGGGTTGTGTTCCTGAGAGATGGAAGCTTTATGGGGCGATGAACCATCAGCAGCTGAACGTTTGGACGTCTTTAAAACTTTGTTGCATCATCAAAGATCTAATCGTCTGTTTCTACACACCTGAACAGAAAACTGTTCGAACTATTAGAAACTAACAAAGAGAGAAAGACTCCAACATTTCAATGAATCAATCTTTATTTGTTCATTTCACAACCAACAAAAGTATCTCATGACACTCTCATTGGTCAAAGAGCCCAGTGTGCTGGAGATCTGCCAAAAAAGGGTTCTAAAGGGTTCCACCGTTATAGAAACACCCTAAGACTATTAGATCTTTGATGATGCTCACCTGTTTCTAAAAAGGTGGACACCAGGTGTTGGTGTCCACCTTTTAGAAACAGGTGAGCATCATCAAAGATCTAATAGTCTACAGGGTTTTCTTTGGTGAAACAATGATGGTGCTCAAAGGCTCAAAGGCTCAAAGGCAGGACATTCAGGTATCTGATGAGCTGGTCTGGAGGTTGTGGGTTTGAATCCTGACTGTTTATAAAGTATGCTGCTCAGTAGAACGAGTGAAACAGTGTAAACAGGATCTTATTTTCCCACAGTTCTGGGGTACAGGGTGGGGCAATGGGTGTGGCATGGGTGTGGCCTCAGAAGTTCTGCTACATCTCTTTTTAAATGGACTTCAAGAAAAGATTCAATGGCGCAACTATACTACTAGTCTGCTGTTTATCACTCTGTACTGTTGAACAGTCAAAGGAGAAAGTGAGAGAGAGAGAGCAGCACACAACCTTTTAGGTTCCCAGGTGCCAGAACTTCTGAGAAGAAGAAGAAGAGAAGCTCTCATTGACATGAAAACCCCAATTTTATCACAGAAAACAATTATTTCTAAAAACTCTGGCTATTGACAGTATATTCTGATTTACAGGATAACAGAAGTAGATGTCCATAAACCCCTCTGTAATTATTTTCCCATCTAATATGACAACAAAATGAAAAAAATATTTTGAGCCTGGCTTTATCACACGATCTGATTTCGTTTTTTAAAATGTATGCAAATTAGCGCATTTTTAATGAGATAAGGCCTCATTTGCATATTTAAACATTAAAATACAAAAAACTTGCAATACATTTTTTTCTTAGCTTAACATGAGTAATCAGCTGAGAAAGTTTCATGGTGATATCTATTATTTAATTTTTTTACCCTATTCACCTATAGTGTCTCGCCTTAAGCCACTCACATTCCTAGTAACCTTCACTGCACTTAATGATGTTGACCTCTTAGAGTGCTATCAATGGCATAAATGAGTTCCTCATGCCCAGATACATGGAAATACATCTTTAGTTTACATTTCTATCACATTTAGATCCTAAGATACACACATTTCTAATTTCAGTGCCTAGAAATGACATATCACAGAGGTCAATGACCTCTAGCTGACCTCAGGGGTCAAACTGAGAATGCCTCCACATCTTAAATTAAAGCTTATGTCCTGAAGAACAAACCCTGAAAGTTTCATGCTTCTTTCACAAAAAGTCAGAGCCTAAGAATCACCATCCGCCATTTTCATTCATAAACTCATTACATTAGTCATTACAGACTCAGCATCTTTCTGTCACCTCATCATTTGTTTAATTTGCCATCTCATTTATTTACTCTGAGCTATTTGTTGTCTGTGGAGGTTTGTTTTAATATGGAGAACCAATGATAACTGTGTGTAGAAGTCACTACATCAGTGATGAGACTGAATGAATTGATTTGAAATTAATTAGAATTGATTGATATTGATTGAACTTAACCTTGTCTAGTCAAATTTGATTAATTTCCTCTGGATTAGTCAAAGAGATGAAAGAACAGAGGTGGTGCCTACGTAGTTGTTCTCCTACAATATTCATTCTACAAACATTTCTATGTTTGTGCCTAGTTTGTAATTCCTTGCGGCAAAGCTTAAGACAAACGGTCAGAGTCCCAGATCCTGAGTCTGAGTCGAGCCTCTGTATGCAACTTAACTCAAAGTCACAAACTTGATTACCCATCTCTGGTACCAATATGTCAAAGTGATCAAAGTGCTCTCAAAATGTGACCTTACATCATCATCATCATCATCATCACAGGAGAAAAATATGGCAGAATGTGAAATGTAAACTGAGCGTGAAAAATGACTTGTTTGCCCTTTTTTCATCACTTGTTACATCGCATGTTATTCGGTGGACCATAATGCTGCTCACAGCGTTGATGTTGTGTTGTGTTGTGTTGTTGTTTGGGTTTAACAGGTCCACCATATTGACTGTCCTAGGGTCACTTTAAGATTGGGTCCCTTTTATGATTATGTTGGGTTCTGACCAGTTTTCCATGTTTTTGTTTCAGATGTGGTCCAAAGTTTAGAGGACTGTATGAATGATTACAGTGTTGGTGTCATGGGAAAGTCAGCGACTGATTACACGTGATGATGTAAATAAGCAAACTAATGTTGTGTCCTTACATTCACAGACAATCTGTATCCTCTGAGGCGCAGCAGCAGCATTGAGTTCTTGCCACCTAACAGTGAGTCAAATTAACCTTGTCATCCTGCTATTTAAAAACATCTGAGTTTACAGTATTTCCGAGTTGAATTCTGTCAATAAATAATTGAACATCAATGAAACTATAACTGAATAAATACAAATCTGTGTTTGTCCTTTTCTGCCCTTTCGTTCCAGTGTCTGAGCTGAGGGTTGTTCTGCTGGGGAACAGCTGGTCTCAGAGGAGTTCAGTGGGGAACTTCATACTGGGAGGGACAAAGTTCAACACTGAGAAAGAACCACACTGCTGTCTGAGAGTCGGAGGACAGTTTAAAGAGAAAGAAATAGTTCTGATCAACACCCCAGATCTGCTGCATCCCAACATCTCTTCAGACAAACAGAAAGAACATGTAGAAACCTGTGTGAGACTCTCTGATCCTGGACCTCATGTGTTCCTGCTGGTTCTACAGCCTGAAGACTTCACTGAGGAACACAAACTGAAGCTCTGCAGCGTCCTGAACCTCTTCAGTGATCGATCATTTCATCATACACTGGCTCTGACATCACCACCCAGAGAGGAGAGTCCAGGTCTGATGGAAAAATACATTGAAGATCCTCAAATACAAAATATGATCAGAATGTGTAGATGCACGTTACTGTGGCAGAACCTTAAACCTTCACAGCTGTTAACATCGTTGGGTCAAATCGTAAAGAAGAACAGTGGAGAACATGTCAGCTGCGATCTGTTTGAGGACACAACATCATCTTCACCAGCTGATCATCAAACCCCCAAACAAAAGGAAACCAAGACATCTTTTATGGGTACTGTTAAAGCTGCGAGCAAGTGCAGAAACAATTCTGACTATGAAAAATCTGTTCACACAAAGACCTAACCCTAACCCTACATTAAGCTGCAAATTAATGTTCTTTTTTCATTTCATTTTCATTTCATCTTTTTACAGGGTGGATGTTTAAAGGAATCGCTGATAAATTCTCAGAAAAAACCCTTCGACTGACAGTAAGTAAATCCACCACAGTGTACAGTGATGTGTATTTTCTCAAACATCAACCCAAACATGTTTCACAGTTCTTTTACCACTTAAAATTAATAAAATAAGATAAAATACAAAAATCATATGAAATCATTCCACAGGTTAGTATTTGGTTAGTCTTAACTTAGTATCTGCTACATTCATTTGGCTACTTTGCTTTTGTAAAATAAATGTTGTGTCAATGTTGGGGTAATTGTAATTCTGCCTTTTCCTAAAAATGTCCAAATATTCATATTGAACATATGTACAAATTGTTTAAAGCGAACACCCATCCTCCACATCCTCTGCTCTGTTTGGAAAAAACAGTATTTCCTGTAAAGGCACTGATAACTGCCAAACAATTATTATTATTATTATTATTTTTATTATTATTAGTGTTATTAATGCATCTGACCGCCATCATATCTTCTCTAAATTGTAATTTCTTATGTTAAACAGCTGTATATGAACATAGTTTGAATATATGAATATGAATGTGAATATGAATAATATAATAATGACACATCACAATTTAACAAAAACTTGAACCTGAACATTTTCGGAATTTGTTGATGACTAAGAGATCTCCTCGTGTCAGCCAAAAAACTGTTATGTTTTAGTGTAATAGTCAGTTTGTCATTTTATCTTCCTCTCTGTTGTATTACAGCATCTGGATTCAGGGTTGTGCTGCTGGGAAAACATGAGGACAAACAGATAAGTCTTGGTAACTTCATCATTGGGGGCCAAGCTTTTCACCAAAAGACCAAGAAATGTGTGGCCACAAGGTAGGAGAGTGGGAAGGAAATCCTCTAACTGTTGTGAAAACTCCAGACATCTTCAGTCTGTCTGAGGAGACCGTGAGAGAAGAGGTGAAGAGGTGTGTCAGTCTTTGTCCTCCTGGACCAAATGTTCTCCTGCTGTTAGTGAAGCCTTCTGATTTCACAGAGAAGAACAGAGAAACACTGAAGTCCATCCTGAGTTTGTTTGGTCAAGAGGCTTTAAAACATTCGATGGTCATTGTGATACGATGAGGGGAATGAAACGACTGCCTCTGTGAATGAGCTCCTTAAAGACTGTGGAGGAAGACACTACAGCATGTCTGAAGGCAACCACAGCTCATTAATGCAGAAGATAAGGAGCATTGTTCATGAAAACAAAGGAGCCTTCCTCACCTTCAGTGAAGAGACTATCAGACCAAAGTCTGAAGACATCAGACCAGCTTTAAACCTGGTTCTGTGTGGGAGGGGAGGAGCAGTGAAGACTTCAGCAGCTGAGGCCATTTTAGGTCAGACAGAGTTTCCTTCAGTCTCAGACTCATCAGTGTGTGTTCAGAGTCAGGGAGAGGTGTGTGGACGTCAGGTTTCCCTGGTGGAGCTGCCTGCCTTGTGTGAAAAACCTCAGGAGGAAGTGATGGAGGAATCATTCAGGTGTATCTCCCTCTGTGATCCTGAGGGCGTCCATGTCTTCATCCTGGTCCTACCTGTGGGTCCCCTCACTGATGAAGACAAGGGAGAGTTAAAGACCATCCAGAACACATTCGGCTCTCAGGTCAATAACTTCACCGTGATTCTATTCACTGTGGACTCAGATCCTACAGCTAAAGTTCCTGTTAAGCTTGTAAAAGAGAACAGTGACATCCAGGAGCTCCTTCAGAGCTGTGGAGGAAGACACATTGTTCTCAACATCAAGGACAAGCAGCAGATCCCAGAGCTGTTGGCCACAGTGGATAAAATGAGACTGAGACCCTACAAAGACAAACCATGCAGCTACACAACAGAAGCATTTGCATTTGCCCAAATAGAAAAGATCAGACAACTAGAGGAAAACATCGCCACACTGCAGACTGAACTGAAGGACCTGAAAACAAAGAGCACCATCAGCTGTAAGTTCTGTGATGGTTTAAATATAAATGAACGGATGTAACGATACCAAATCTCACGATTAAAAAAAAAAAACATGCTGCGATGCCACATGGGACTGTGATGATACCTACCAACATATCAATAAATGAAATATTGTGATAAATATGGTGCCATGAGTTTTTTGTGTTGTTACATCCCTCACATCACAAAAGTAATACATTATATTCTTTTACATAATTTTCCTATGCTAAATCATTCACTGGACTTTTAACAGTCCAAACTCCAACTGTGATGTTTAAGTAACTTCATGTCTTTATATTTCACAGGTGCTGATGAAGAACAGAGTCCAGAGTGTCTCAGGATCGTGCTGATAGGGAAGACTGGCAGTGGAAAGAGCTCTTCAGGAAACACCATTCTAGGAAGAAAGGAGTTTAAAACTGAATCAAGCCAAGGTTCAGTCACCAAATGTTGTCAGAAAGCACAGAGTGAAGTGGACGGTCGTCCAGTTGTTGTGGTCGACACTCCTGGTCTGTTTGACACAGCTCTGTCTCATGAAGAGGTTCATGAGGAGATGGTGAAATGCATCAGTCTTCTGGCTCCAGGACCACATGTCTTCCTGCTGGTGATAGAAATTGGCAGATTTACACAAGAGGACAAGGAGACATTAAAACATCTCAAGAAAGGCTTCGGGAAGAATGCAGAAAACTTCACCATCATTCTGTTAACTGGAGGAGATCAGCTGGAACATGATGACCTGTCCATTGAAGAATACATCACGAAGCATTGTGATGCTTCCTTTAAGAAACTGATTGCTGACTGTGGAGGAAGATACCACGTGTTTAATAACTGCAGTAAAGACAACCGCATGCAGGTCAGTGAGCTGATCACCAAGATCGACTCCATGGTGAAGACAAATGGAGGCGGCTGCTACACTAATGAGATGCTGCAAGAGGCCGAGGCAGCGATACAGAAAGAGATGGAGAGGATCCTGAAGGAGAAGGAAGAAGAGATGAGGAGAGAGAGGGAGGAGCTTCAAAGGAAACATGAGGAACAAATGGAAGAAATGAAAAGAAGAATGGAAGAACAGAGAGCAGAAATAGAAGAGGAGAGAAAACTGATAGAAAAACAACTTAAAGAAAAGGAAGAAAACATCAATAAAGAACGTAAGGAGAGAAAGAAAGAAGAGGAAATGAGAGAAGAAGAAGACAGGAAGAGAAAACAAGATGAAGAAATTCAGAAACAGGAGTGGAAACTAAAGTTTGAAGCTTTGGAGCAAAAAATAAGATCAGAGTCAGAATCCAAGGAGAACATTCAGAGAAAGCTGGAGGAGAGCAGAGAAGAGATGAAGAGAGAACGAGAGAAGGAGGAGAAAAAACAAAAGGAATGGTGGGAAAAACGGCGTCAAGAAGAGGAACAGAGACGACAGGAGGAACAAATGAGAATCAGAAAACTGCAAGAAGAATACGAGCAACAAAGAAAAGATGAAGAAAAGAAAAGAAAAGAAGAGGATCGAATCAGAAGAGAAGAAGAAGAGAAAGAGAAACAGCGCATTGAGGAAGAACTGAGAGCAAAAACTGAAAAGGAGAGAAAACTGAGAGAAAAACAACTGAAAGAAATGAAGGAAAACATTAAGAAGGAGCGGGAGAAAGAAAAGAAAATGAGAGAAGAAGAAGACAGGAAGAGAAAACAACAGGAAGAAATTCAGAAACAGGAGTGGGAACAAAAAGTTGAAGCTTTGGAGCAAAAATTAAGATCAGAGTCAGAATCCAAGGAGAACATTCAGAGAAAGCTGGAGGAGACCAGAGAAGAGATGAAGAGAGAACTAGAGAAGGAGGAGAAAAAACAAAAGGAATGGTGGGAAAAACGGCATCAACACGATGAACAGAGACGACAGGAGGAACAAATGAGAATCAGAAAACTGCGAGAAGAATATGAACAAATTAGAAAAAATGATGAAAAGAAAAGAAAAGAAGAGGATCGAATCAGAAGAGAACAAGAAGAGAAAGAGAAAAAGCGCTTTGAGGAAGAACAGAGAGCGAAAACTGAAAAGGAGAGAAAAATGAGAGAAAAACAACTGAAAGAAATGAAGGAAAACATTAAGAAGGAGCAGGAGAAAAGAAAAGAAAATGAGAGAAGAAGAAGACAGGAAGAGAAAACAACAGGAAGAAATTCAGAAACAGGAGTGGAAACAAAAGGTTGAAGCTTTGGAGCAAAAAATAAGATCAGAGTCAGAATCCAAGGAGAACATTCAGAGAAAGCTGGAGGAGAGCAGAAGAAGAGATGAAGAGAGAACTAGAGAAGGAGGAGAAAAAACAAAAGGAATGGTGGGAAAAACGGCGTCAAGAAGATGAACAGAGACGACAGGAGGAACAAATGAGAATCAGAAAACTGCAAGAAGAATACGAGCAAGAAAGAAAAGATGAAGAAAAGAAAAGAAAAGAAGAGGATCGAATCAGAAGAGAAGAAGAGGAGAAAGAGAAAAAGCGCATTGAGGAAGAACTGAGAGCAAAAACTGAAAAGGAGAGAAAACTGAGAGAAAAACAACTTAAAGAAATGAAGGAAAACATTAAGAAGGAGCAGGAGAAAGAAAAGAAAATGAGAGAAGAAGAAGACAGGAAGAGAAAACAACAGGAAGAAATTCAGAAACAGGAGTGGAAACTAAAAGTTGAAGCTTTGGAGCAAAAAATAAGATCAGAGTCAGAATCCAAGGAGAACATTCAGAGAAAGCTGAAGGAGACCAGAGAGGAGATGAGGAGAGAACGAGAGAAGGAGGAGAAAAAACAAAAGGAATGGTGGGAAAAATTGCGTCAAGAAGAGGAACAGAGACGACAGGAGGAACAAATGAGAATCAGAAAACTGCCAGAAGAATATGAACAAATAAGAGAAAATGATGAAAAGAGAAGAAAAAAGAGCATCGAATCAGAAGAGAACAAGAGGAGGAAGAGAAACAGCGCATTGAGGAAGAACAGAGAGCGAAAACCTGAAAAGGAGAGAAAACTGAGAGAAAAACAACTTAAAGACATGAAGGAAAACATTAAGAAGGAGCAGGAGAAAGAAAAGAAAATGAGAGAAGAAGAAGACAGGAAGAGAAAAGAACAGGAAGAAATTCAGAAACGGATGTGGAAACTAAAGGTTGAAGCTTTGCAGAAATATATAAAATTAGAGTCAGAATTCAAGGAGAACATTTACAGAAAGCCTGGAGGAGAGCAGAGAAGAGATGAAGAGAGAAAGAGAGAAGGAGGAGAAAAAACAAAAGGAATGGTGGAAAACGGCGTCAAGATGATGAACAGAGAAAACAGGAGGAACAAATGGAGAATCAGAAAACTGCAAGAAGAATACAAAC
>JBBNBP010000338.1:0-40698 GCA_039737535.1 Lagodon rhomboides
AATAAAGAACATTAACATTAATGTCTCACCGCTGACTTAAAGTGTCTACGAGGAACTTTCAGTTTTTGTTGATTCTAGCGCCCCCTTTTGGACAGAAGCGGTATGATCTGTTGTAAAGATCGTGTGCGTGTGCTTTTGTTTTGGAGAGACCGCAGGATCGAGGGAGTGTATTTACATGTGACTTTAAATGTGATATATGTGATCGGACCCGAGCACAGGCTTTAATAATAACTGTATTAAAATAGCAGTCTTTGCGCTCATTTTCTCATTTGCTGTTACATTTATAATCATCAGAGGACTCAGAGACTGTTTCAGAAACACTTAAAAGTTCCTCGTAGTCACTCCAAACTGCACTTTGCGTTCAGTGTTAATTAGCAAATGTCAATATGCTAATATGCTAAACTAAGTAAAGTAAGAAAGTAAATATTACCGGCCAAACATTAGCATGTCAGCCCTGTCGTCACCCCGAGGGCGAAGTACAGCCTCACAGAGCTGCTAGTGTCAATGTAGACGCCTACTGTTGTTTAACCATCCAAATTAAATTTGACACTTAATTTAGAGCTGTAGAGCTGCTTCTCTCTTGTGGTCAGCGATATTACAATGTACATTATGTTTAATGAAATGTCAGGAAAAAAAAACAAAACATTGCAGTTTTTCAGAGCATCAGAGAACGCCTTTAAATTGCTTGTTTGGTACCACTAACAAAAAAAACCCCTAAAAGATTCAGTTTGCAATGACGTGTAACAGTGAGAGAGACTTGAGAGGCTTTCCGCCGAGCAGATAATTAGGCCTAATTGTTTCATAGCAGACATTTTGTCTTGCCATGGTGTTAAAAGCACAGGTGTAACTGTTCTTTTCAAGTGTCCCAGCTAGTCATCACAGTGAAACAATGAGTGAACATGCACCAGCCCGGTCAACAGGATAAAAAGTTGGCAGCCAGCGTTTCTGCACACCGCTTTGTACGTGTCGCAGGCTACGAACTATCTTGACATTTCTACAACATGTGCCATATCAGATTTACATTACATGTTTATGACCTGACTTTCATACTGGTGGGGGGAGGTGATGGTGGTGGAGTTTCAGAGCTTAGGATAATTTCCACAGATGATTCTGACGAGACCCTGAGACATTTCAAGCTGTGTCTGTGGCGACTAAAACAAGTGCTTTAAGCCGAGACGTGATCTGTCCCTAACCCTAACCAAGTGGTCTTGTGCCTAATCCTAACCACACCATAATCACAGCGTTGTCACAACGTGAAGATGAAAAGCGAACCTAAAGAAGCGTGAAGTTGCAACATTTCAAAATGTAAAGTTTCAACACACTGCCAACACTTTGTCTTACTTCACATGCACGCACAATACCAGAACCCTGGAATCAAAACAGCCATTCATTTTGTCCTTCACAGTCTTGACAGTATCTTCTTTGAAAAAAAAAAGACCCATTGGCTGAATGTTGCTGCGCTCCTGTGAACGAAGTTGAAAAAAAAATACAATGATCATGAAAGTTTATTCTTTGTCTTGTAAACAGTAACTTGAACACAAAAGAAATGTCCCACATTCGGTATCGATGAAATCGTGACTGCTACGGAGGTCGCTGGTGAAAAGACGAATCTCCATGACAACTGAGCATGCTCCATCCATCAGCTGATGAACACTGTGTGATACAGCTGAGAAACCACCGGAAGAAGTAGCGAGCGGACTTTGAGTTGGTATTGTTGCAGATTTAATCCCTGTATCAAAAGAGCCGTTAACCAATTAAAGACAGACAACAGCTCGCAGTTTTTGTATAGCGGCCCTTTAGTTGACATTTGGATTACACACTGGGCCTTCAATGTGGCTACCTCTGAATGCACACACCTGCGGATGAAAGGGGAAAAGATAACACGTATTTGTCAAGATGATGTGTTTCATCTCCCCCCGTCCTGTGTGATGGAGGGTTCGCTCCTTCAATAATATTACAGTTTATGGCGCCGAGTACGCGTTTCATTTATAATCTCACCGCGCAGGGGAGGCAGCGAGCCGGCTGCTCCGCTTAAACACACACCGCCCTGCGCTGACATTCACTTATCTCAGTCAAAACCATAGGAGTTATTACAGAAGCAATTAAGATTTTAGATTAGGCTTCAAAAAAGGTTGGTTTCTGTCCACTCTAACGTCTGTGATAACAAACTCTGACTAAATGTATGTATAATCTATTGAATGTAAAGTCTAGAATATCTTGCTTACACAACCGTTTGCTGAGCTCCTGATGTTGTTAAACGCAGCTCATATCTACAGTGATGATGGAAAATGACAACAGGATCCTTAATTAGTTCATTTATATTCAGTTTTGCGTCAGCGAAAATTTTAATTAACATTTTATATATTTCTATATATCATTATTCATATATTTGGCTGGCCTCTCCGAGGATCAAATCAATCATTAATGTTCTCATTAGGACATTGATTCATTTCTGAATAATTTAAATCCCCTTTTAGAATCAGAGAATCATTATTTGCTCAAAAAGAGTTGCAGCCGGTCAATCATCTCAAGGTTCATTACTTTCCTTCAACGTTCGTCCCATGTTGTGCCTCTCATTGTCTGAGTCATTACATTCGAGTCACAGAGGCAACTGAAAACACTTCACTTCTCCCTTCTATGGAAGCCTTTCAAAAACTCAGAAGGTTGCTGAACAACTCTTACCGCTGTTTTGAATTACTCAGACTCTTCTGTTCGTCTGACTCGAAAAACATCACAGCCGCTGCACCGTAAAAAAAGATTTTTTTAGCTGTTTTCTAGAAGAAAGATTGATTTGTACAACACTGCAACAAAATGAATAGGTTTATCTGATGTTTCTTTTATTCTTTTATATATAGGCACATTCCAAGCCTGGTACAGATACCAGGCTTGGAAGGCAGATTTTAACTGCACTCTCTGGTTGAAGTTTCGAGCCTGTTGCACCTACAACCACAGCCATTAGCGATGCAAATGCATCATCAATGCCATCTCATCGCTGCAGAAAGACTGCTGGAGGTCAGCAAAAACAAGATCTCTGACTAGTTTTAAACTGCCAATAAAGAGCTTTTTTCTTTAACTTGACATTCTGAAGTTAATACTGACTGCACAGTGCAATGGCTGTAGAAAAATAAAAAAAATGACACCATATGCGCTTCCACTATGCCACTTGGCCTGCCACAGCATGGAAGCAAGGAAGCGTGTCTTCCTCTTGCACGACCCAAAAAAAGGAAGAGGCATTGTTTCACCCTGGCCGCAATCCCCAAGCACTGGTGGAACAACTGGAATAACTGTGGGAACTCTACACTGCAAAAAGAAAAAAGAACCCCGCTGATGGAGGGAGGCGGAGAGGGTGAAGGAGGAGACAGATAGAAACTCCATTGAGTGAATGGACATGCATTGACTCAATGGAGAACACTTGTGTTGTGTCAAAGTCTGTTCCCTGGTTCCCCATTACCACCAGGACTTGAGATGGTTGAAAACTTGCATTCTTTCCACTAGATCAGTTGTTAACAAAACTTGCCTACTTATTAATTCAACCTGGTGTTTCACTCTGCCTCGCCATAGCACTGAAGTCAGGGTTTTCTATAATTAATTGTGATTCTTGTGGTTGTTTTGCTTTGGACAATAGCCAGGCTGCTAGCTGTAGCCATGTTGCTCATGCAGTCTTTGCAACACCACCGGAAATGGAGTAGGATGTTAGGATGGGGGCTGAAAAGTGCTTCAACTTTTACACATAATGACTTTACAGATCTTTATAGTAAATGAAGCTCATTGCACTAAACAGTAAGACACGGCTAGCAACTAGCTAGTGAACATAGAAGAGTATTTAGCAGCTAAAGCAACAGATGTTTCCCTCAGGAGTTGCTGGAGTCTTACCATAGATTTAAAGTAGACCTAGATAGTGAATGCAAAGATGGGGCTTGCCCGGTACCTATGCCTAAAATGTTTTCTAGTGTGCAGTTAAACTTCCTTGTTATGCGGCCCACTGAGTATCCCCAAATACGTCCCTCTCGGCCCATACACTTCACATTGTGCTGACGTCAATCATCTTTCCTCAGTTCAAGGAAAGTTTTACAGATATAAAACCTCCATGTATCAAGTATGTGTAACAGAAAGAGTCATGACTGACCCCCTGTTTCCAGTTTATTGAGTTTTATAATGGCGGTCTATTGGGAAAATGATTTTTGGGCTGCTGAGGAATTTGTAGCTTCAATACCACCAGAGGTCACTTACTCAAAATGGAAAGCCAGGTGAAATGGCGCTATTGAACCCTGAGACTTACCTTTCGAAGAGACCATGTGATCATGTGATCTTGAGAAGCCATCTTCCCAGGCTTCAAGCTTTGCGCTTGTGGTCGAACCAATCAGCACAACTACTGGCAGCTACAAGCATGGCTTAGGTAAGACGACCAGCGAGAGAAGCAGCTGTTAGCTAGGAAACAACAATGGTGGCTCCTCAAGAGGTTAGCGTAGCTGCTACAGCATCAGTTATATTAGAACTTGAGTGTATTTTTTCCTGAGAGAACAGCGAAGACCGACAATGAAGGCTCATCCGGATGGAAATAATGTTTTTTTCTCTCTTCACTAGCACTGGTAAGAGCTTTCAATTATCAAGGGGCTGAGCCAGTCGCGTCTTCCTACTGTTGATCTGATTGTTTGATAGATGGTGACAGACAGATGATTGGCTTAATCATCTACCAAGCAGTTTTATGAAAGTGCCTACCCTTTTCTTGACAGTTTCCAAAGACAACTTCCCAGATGGTTTTGTAACAAACCACCTTGTGTGTAAGGTTAGGTGGAGACCAAGAAAGCAAATACTGGATGAAATTAGGTCAATCTGAAAGACATCCCTGAATGAGTGATAATGTTCCTCCGTATCCGCTGGATGCGGCTGTTTATCAGCTTATAAAAGTTAATGATTTGTATGGGAGTTCACAACTTCCAGAGACTGATTGCGCCTGATTACGCCGGGAACAGTTTATGTTTTGTCTTTTGTTGTATTTTTTTACATTTTAGGAAAGTGCTGCAAGTGTCCAAAAAGCATTGGCACTGCAATATCATGAATGGTGTCACAATTCAAGTTAAAAAACCCGTTTTTACTGTCCTACAGACAGAATATTTCGTTTGATCCAGATGCACAAAGGAGCCTTTGAGGATTCTCATTCAAAACATTCAGGAGCGTTAACCTTCCAGGGTTTTTGACAGATTTCCAAGGATTTGCTTCCGAGAAACAAACCCTTTGCTTTGTGCTTGAATATGCTTATGAGACATGAAAAGGCACAGTGAGGGGGTTATGTCAAGATAAAAACAGAATAAGTTAGCAGATACCTACCGATGGGTAAAACCAGGAAAAAGGGGAGCCAGCACAGAATGAAGCATCCGACAACAATGCCAAGAGTCTTGGCTGCCTTCTCCTCTCTCGAGAACTTCAGCAGCTTCGGCAGTGAAAAAGTGGTGCGTTTATGCCTGGCGGTAACCTCCTCCTGCTTCCCTGCCTGAGCAGCATTCCCTCTGTGTATCCTCAGCATCACGCCCTCCGTCTCTACCTCATCGCCCTTAGTACTCTTTCTGAGGGTTTTCGTCTCTCTCTTTGCCACAGTGTACACACGGCAGTACATGGCCAGGATGATGGCCAGAGGTATGTAGAAAGATCCAAGCGCTGAGAACAAAGCGTAGCCGGGCTCTTCCGTAATTCGGCACACCGTCTCATCCTCTGGCTCGGGCTCCCTCCAGCCGAACAGAGGGCCCACAGATATAGCAGCCGAGAGTCCCCAGAGAGCAGCCACCGCGGTCAGGCCTCGCCTGCCCGTGGCCATGGCAGGGTAGCGCAGCGGGTAGCTGACGGCCAGATACCGGTCGATGGAGATCACGCACAGGCTGAGGATGGAGGCGGTGCAGCAGAGGACGTCCAGCGCGGCCCAGACGCCGCAGAAGGACCGGCCGAACACCCATCTGCCGAGAGCCTCCGAGGTGGCGGAGAAGGGCAGGACGGCCGAGCTGAGCAGCAGGTCCGCCGCCGCCAGGTTGGCGATGAAGTAGTGCGTCACCGAGCGCCAGTGGTGGTGGAACAGCACGGACAGGATGACCAGGATGTTGCCGAGGACGCCGAACACCACGAACAGCAGCAGGACCACTCCCAGAGCCACCGCCTTGGTCACGTCCACCTCTGGGTGGGCGGAGGAGCTGCAGTTGGGACAGCGGTCTGCCGCAGGGAACGCACTCAAGTTCTCAGCAGGAAACATTGTAATCTGATGGGCGTATCGAGCTCTCTCTTCATCCGTTCCTAAATCACTACGGCTTCAGTTACTCGTCTTTTTTCCACCCCCCAAATGCACAAGATGAAAGCTTTCCGTGCTGCATAAACTCCCCCTAAAGTTAATTTGTCGAGGCTCTTGCCAAAGCTCCACCAATCAAATGGCCTTGGCCGGGATTTCCTTGGCAGTACGTCTTACTTAGGAAGCTAAACACCGCCGCACAGTTCGTCATGTTAGATCCAGAGTATCTTAATCGAAATGACAAATTCTCATGTTTTAGGAGGCAGTCGCTGATGGATTCGGGACGTCATGTTCAGCCACGCTGAAAGGCTTTAATGCAGGAGACCTGTTAAAACAAGAAAAGAGATAAAGTATATTTAACACCACCTTCATGATCCAGGGCTTTCAGAAGCAGGCTCATTACCTCTTCCCTCTCCTTTTCCTGGCGGCCGTGGGAACACATCAAGACATCACACAAGCAAAATAGAACACATTTAAGGTGAATTGCTAAAAAAAAAACCCAATCACACAGCACCCAGTCATGATTATAGGGTAAAAATATCCCCGAATAGCCTCTTTTCTGAGGGCACAGTCTGTCTTTTTTGTTAATTTTTCACCCTTCATTACAGATGCATTAGAGACAACAGAGGTTACGGTTGAGGGAACTGAGTGGCGCTCACAATTACTTTTTCATCCCGCGAACATTAAAGCCTACTTGTCTTTTTGCCTCTGCAAACGAAAAAAGCTGGCAGCCATTAAACATCCCGTTATTAATATGCGATTTTTGTTTAACCTTATTTAATGAGGCAGGTCGATTAAAGGAAAAACATCTATTTACAGAGACCGTGAGGAGGCAGCTGTGGAGCAGCGGGGGAGGAGGGTAGGGTTATGTAAGAAAAGAGAAAAAGACGCAACAAGATATAATCAAAAACAACAGGGGGGAGACAAGGACACCACAGAGGCAGTAATAACCCTAGGGGCCAGAAAGAAAATTATCTGTGGCATTATGAGAAAAGCAGCCAGTCATGCAGGGAATACAAAGATAAATGAAAAGCGTGGACAATTTTTTTTTCCCAGAACAGACCGCCGGAGCCCGTGATGACTTCCTTGAAGGTCTTGTGTCTGCTCTTACTCAACCGCCGGGTGACAGGACAGGAATTGAACCTTGAGGAGGGCACTATATTACCGGCGAAAGGGCTTCGGCCGCTGATAGTCCCACTCAGTACCACTCTCGGAGTACGTGTTGGAGATCTGGGATGTCACCGAGCGAGATAAACGTCGGCGAGGAAAAAAAAAGAAAAAGAGAATGAAAAAGCATCCGAGATAAAGCCTTCGGAGAGCGGTCACGCTTGTCAAATGTTCGTGCTGGATCAAAGGCTCTCGATCGTCGCGCATCCCACCACGAGTGGAACGAAATTCACCCAAATAAACACTTGATTCTGGGTTCAGTAGCCCGAGGGTGAATCGAAATGAAATAGGTGTCGAGCGGATATGTCGGATTGTTTCAGGAGAGGAGCGAAGCGGGGTGGTATTTGGAATGCGTTTTTAGCTTGTAATGAGATTTCTCGGTGCGGCGCAAAAGAAGTGCCTGCGCGAAGAGATTAGCCGCGTTTTAAAAAAAGTTTTATTCCCTCGGCCCACCTGTGGTCGAGGACCACTGTGAGCAGCGTCGGGCAGGAAATGGATATAACAAGAGAAACAAGCAGAAACGAATCCAACAAAGGTCAAACAATATTAAACAGGGAGGATGTGATTCAGAAGTTCTGCAGCACAGTGCACTATGTCCTAAGGCGGTGCGATTTGAATTTTAAGACAAACCCTTGCTTGAGGTAAAAAATCAGAGCAGCAAGTCTGACAGGGGTGGCACATTTATGTCCTGAAGCTTCTTGTCTGGCATATTTTATTTGCATGTGCTGTGTCGGCGCCTGGCCCGAGGCTGAATCCACTCTGAAGTACCTCTACAGCTCTTCATGTTTCATTCATGCGTGTATTAGTATGGACGGGGCAGGGCGACAGCAGCGCCGTGACATGATGATGAACAGCTGTAGGACATATTAAATGCTTTCCAGCCGCCCGCCCTGAGAGTTTTTAGCGCCTCTTGCTCATAATTTTCCCTCCTCCTCCTCCAGGAGAGGAGGACGATCAGGCGAAATGTTGTCAAGCTGCTTGTGTTTTGACAGAAAGGGCGTGGGCCGTCATGAGATACCAAAACAAATTCAAAAGCAGGCACGGCGTGCTCTCACGTTTAAACAATGGGGGAATTGTCGTGCCTGTGCATCTCTCCAGATCTGAAGTGAGAACGGGAGAAGTCCTGCAGCACTTGTTGAGCGAAGAATGTCGAGTCTGTATCGAGAACAGACAAAGTCACAAATCCTGTTCATGGGTTGATTTGTGTCCATATGGACAGAGCATTAAAATGTTATGCTGTTTATATATATATGTATATTTTCTAAGCATTCATAATTCATCTAATGTCATATTTATATGTCGACCAATCATGTTGAAAACATAATACACCTAAAGAGCTTGTAGAGAGAATAAAAGTATTTTCCTTAAAAACATTATTGTGATTGTGAATCAATCATTTTGAAATGTTTCTCGGGTCCAAAATGATTGTTGTAAGAATTCTGACAGTTGGTTACAGCTTAGCTGGCTAGCCCAGTTAGCTAACCAGTTAGCATGCTAACCAGCCTGGTCTAACCCAGCTGGCACCGGACGTCAATAGACGTTGGTCTTTGGTTGGATTCAAGTCATGACGTCAGGTGACCAAAACCCAACGTCCATTGACATCTACTTTCAACATCTCTTGACATAGGAATATTGACGTCAAATGACGTTAATATTTTGTTGTTTTTATGTTGTGGTGTCTGGCAACCAAAACCCAACATGTGTCAGACGTCTTGTACTCACACAACTTTGACGTTGAATAATGACCTTTTTGATGACAAAATTCTAATGTCTGGACAACATCTATCAACAACGTTGATTTGACTTAAGATAGCCTACATAACTGATCCAACGTCGGACCAACGTTAAGTTCAGACGTTAACCCGATTTTCATTTTCAACTAAATACTAACGTCTATTCAACGTCGGAGGTGTCTCAATTAGACGTCTCTATGACGTCTAATTGACGTCTAGTGCCAGCTGGGAAGGCTCCAGTACCAGTGGTGTAAAAAACACTCCCCTGGTGTTTTGAGTTCCCAGTCTGAACCGCTGGATGCACGGCTAACTGAGCTAACTAGCTAAACCGCAATTAGCAGCCGTTAGGTGGTGATATGCTCCGCCCTGTTTGCTCTGGGTACTAATTGGATGGTTGGTCGATTCTTACATATTGCATCTTTAATAAGGGCGTCAATAACGTCTTTTCAACCCAGTAAGGGATCTTTGGTCTTCCCGAGACTCTGATTACACCGGGGTCAGTTTATGTTTTGTCTTTTCTTGTATTTTTTTTTACATTTTAGGAAAATGCTGCAACTCTGTTTTGCTGTGAACTTCCAGAAGTGTCTTGCGGACTACGAAACATTTCACTTTTTGAGTGAACTGTTCCTTTACAATATCACGTTTGCTCATCTCATTTGAAAATAAAAAAAATACAGAGATTAGTTGAAAATGTCCTCAGAGAACGCCATTAATAATCATTATTACTAATGGCATCTCTGAGGACATTGTCTTCCTGACCAGCAGCGAGTCTGCATTCATCTCTCATTCTCTGCGAGATATTTGATAAAAGCTATCAGCGAATATCATTACACTGCCATTTACATCTGAATTCCAAAGTTCTTATTGCATTAGTGGATCTTATGCAAAGATGGCACTTTGCCCTTGGAGAAACTTTCCCGCTAGCCCCCTGTCTGAGTGGCCATTACAGAATTGAAACAAGTCGGCCAATTAAATCTATGATTGGACTCATAATTAGGATTGTGTTTTAGGAGGAAGAATATTTAGGGAGCTTATTAAGTGGTTTAATGTAGCCTGACAGTGGGCATATTTGATCAGTACGGCAGTTTAACGGCAGAAGACAGAATTATTATCTCGGGGGGAATGTGCACAACATTAACATAAGGTCTCCTGACATTATTCAGTGCGTGCGGCAGGTCAGGAGCTCCTGTTCTTTTTAAAGCACCTGTGTTTTATTCGCTGTCCCTCAGTCACATAAAATGAGTTTATGGATGCTCCAATTTGCTGGCACCTCCACTTGGAAAAGTGTTACAGCGTGCCACACTTTTAAGCCAAATGCAGACTTAAAAAAAAAAAAAAAAACTCTTGGTAGAGTTACTGGTGGGATTCTTCTGTGCATTGTGTTACACAAATCACTATTATTCATTTTTTTGGGGGGGGGATTGTATTCAAAAAGGTAACACCTACCAAGCCAAGCCATTTATTGGAAATTAGTCCCATTTAAGTAATGGCCTGCTGAGAGAAAGCTGGAAACTAGTTGGAAATAAAAGAAATGACAGGAACGGTAGAATGATCATTAAAAGAAAAATCATGCAAGTTTAATTTCCATCCTGTTTCCGTCCAGCTTCCCCTCTGCAGGCCACTGGGCTAAAGTTAGCTCGCTCACTGCAGCTGAGTTGTCGCAGCTTAATTTCCGACTAGTTTCCGTCTAACGTCCCCTCAGCGGAGCGTGGAGTGATGGGGGGTCATTTTCGATGGTTCGATTCATTTTGGGGTAATCGTTGTGGTAATTTGGGGTCAGTTTCAAAGACATTTCAAAGATGCTGTTTGTTAACTGTGACCTTTCTGGACCTGTAAAATGAAGTTTTACCCAGAAAAGATACAAAGCAACATAATGAAACTGTCTGTATAGAGACAGCTGGTTGCTGAGTCTCAATCCCCGAAGCCCTTTATGCTGATTTGAGCAAATTTTCCCACCTCCTCACCTGTAACACATCTGATATATTACTGTCTCTCATGCGCAAGGGCTTGTGCTGCAACCGACAATTATCTCCAGCCTGGCTTCTTGTCTATTACTGGATTACTGGTGTATTGGATTTACAATGTACACATCTTCAAATTGCTTGTTTTGTCTGATCAACAGTTCAAAATCCCCCACAGGGAAAAAAAAGAAGATATAATCCAGAGAAAAATAGAATCAATAATATCCTAAATAAATCCTCACATGGTTTGTCAAAATTGTCGAAATCAAAATCCATATTCATATATTCAAAGTACTTCTGCACAACGCCACCACCGAGACTAAGGCCTCGACTCTTACGTGACTGGAATAGGCTCTCCTTCAGGTGAACAGATTTCAAAGACACACACGAATCTCCTCGACATGCTGACGTGTTCTGCTGCCGGCGTCGGGGCCCCTGCGGAGTTCATTTGTTTCTACAAACAGCGTAATGTAACAGTTAGCGTCAGGTCTCTGGAGCGGCGCTCCATCATGATGAATTACTGCACATTTAAAGTCCATTTCTGAAAAGCTGCACGCTGCGGGAGGAGGGGGAGGAACAGTCGTCGACCGAGGCTCATAATTCAAAAAAAACCTTGGTGACATTAATCATTACGCTTTGTCAACCTTGAACACCAGACACTGCCTCACAGAAAAGGGCAGTTATGTGTTTTTTTATCTTGAGCTTTCTTAACGTCTTTGAGGGTCTGAGTACAGAGGATGCTGCTCTACAGATTGTAAAGAGGGAAATTTGTAAAAAGTGATGTTAAATAAAATAAACCTGATTTACATCCATCTGAAAAGGTTTGGTTGCAAGTGTGTATTCCCAAATTGAAGATGTATCCCGGGGGGATCTTCAGTTTCCTAAGCCTTGAAAACATGAGCCTCTGCAGTCTTTTAAAAACTACTATCATTCACCGATTGTCTTCATATTCATTAAACATTTATATTTTCATACCCAATCTGTGTTTTGCACTGAGCCGGCCTGCCTGATGGAGGGAAACGCTCTGAATATAAATCAAGAAGAGGCTGCAAAAGGGGAAACAGCCTATTATTTTCCTCAGTGCTCTTTACTTTTATCCTGTCTGAATACTTTTGAAACACACAAGGATAAATCACTGGATGTCAGACTGCATGAATTGGCTTCATCAGCCGACGGTGAAAACAATGCAACACTTCTCACAATGTGCTCATCAGGAGCCTATTATAAAACAATCAGCGCGTTCTCCACCTGATTAAAAACATAATCAGAAATAATCAGAACGATCCATTATGGCGAGCTGGAGTCAGTCAGCCTGTGAGGTATGAGAGGATGAGAGAAGAAAGAAAGAAAAGAAAAGAAAAGAAAGTCTTACCTTGTTCAGAGCGCACACATCTGACCGCAGCGAGTTTGGGAAGGAAAAAGAAAAAAAAAAAAGGTGGAAACATTTCAGGTAATTTTCTCTGGAGGCGGCCATGCGCTGTTGTGTCCGTCACAGGCAGCTCGGAGAGGACATTCCCTCCACCACCTCCACCACCACCTCCTCCTGCCTCCTCCTCCTCCGGTGAGACAAGTGGACTACCCGACCTGATCCTCGCAGGCCCCGCCCCCCTGGCCGAGCCGCTGGCACAGCTGCACGCGGTGACCACATCACACCTTTCTGATTTCAGATGCATGTCCCAAACAGCGTGGGCGGTTTGGACACACGAGTAGGCCTACAGGAAGAATAATGGAGGAATAAAACATTAGAAGGTACAAAATGCAATGGCTGAAACATCTACACACCATTTCTTTCTTTCTTTCTTTCTTTCTTTCTTTCTTTCTTTCTTTCTTTCTTTCTTTCTTTCTTTCTTTCTTTCTGTCTTTTTTAATTGATCTTAATGGATACGTTTTTATTTCTTTCTGTCAAGAAATGCCATGAAGAGACCCAATGTATGGGGTAAGATAAATGACTTTGTTTTTGGCATTGAAAATATATGGTCTCAAATACATTAATACATTAATACATAAATACATAAATACATAAATGCATAAATAAATAAATAAATAAGTAAATCTGAATTGAAAAAGGGAACATTCACACTTAAGCGCTGGATAAAGTCGAAACAAATATTGAAAAATAAAACAAATCAAAAATGACTTTTTAAAATGATTTTGCAAGTATGCCGCTACGTGACGCTGACACAGACAACTGGTGATGATAAAAAAAAAAAAAACACAATTGAAAAAAGACAACTGTAAAGATGAAATCTGAAAAAACAATCACAAAATACAAAGAAATGATTTATGTGTCTGTGTTTTATTTTTCAGTGGAACTTTCTTCAGTGCCAATACAACTTTTTCTAATGGAAATGTCAGACATTACAATAAGTATTTTTTTATTTTTCGATTGCTTTTTCAACTTTTTTCTCCATGTTTGTCTTTTTTTCAATGATTCTCCTGTGTATCTGTGTTATTAGTCATTTTCTTCTTTGGCTCAAGTTTTGTTTTCCCATCCAGTTTCTGACCTCACTCTCCTAGCTCCGTACAAAATTAGACTAAAGCTGGTCATTTCGTTCAGTGAATCCATGGGCTGTTTTCTCCGATTCCTCATGTCACAGAGCTGTTATCGACTTCTTTCTTATCCTTAGAAACGTGAGATTTTACTGAGCATGTTTTGACAGAATCATACGAACACCGTCCTGCTGCTCAGGACACACTAACACACCAAATGTGTATCAATCCACAGCTGAAATGGTCCACAGCAAACGGACCACTTTCTCCAGGTGCTTTGCTGTTTGATAGAATGATTTAGTCATCTTTTTTGATATTACATTTATATATTTCTGACTTAGTTACATACAGGACAGCCGAGTCGGACAAACAGTTGTTAGCTATTAATATTTATCATCATTATCATCACATTTCTACAGTTTCTTCTCGGTGACTTCCTGACCTTTTTGTACAGCTTGATAAATTCTAATGACTGTTGTCTGTCTGGAGCAAAGACAGGGGTTAACCTGACATTGTGACTGTGCTGCAAAGCTTGTGATGCATGAGGTCAGGTCACGGCCGGTCAACCAAGTGTTTGACTGTGACACAGGAGACTGTAGTTCTTGGTTTCTGTCAGCCGCGATGACAACCTTTCTCTAAACCGTCTCACCTCAACAGAGTAGCTTTAGTTTGCTGAGGGCGCCTTAACTTTGATCACAGACGAGACAGAGCACAAAGATTCATACAGGTTGTTTTGAGGGGCAACCATAAACATATGTTCTTGTTTAGTTTTGTATCAAAATGAATGGCCGGATTTTCATGAACCTTACGTCATTCGCTGTATATTCAGAGTCCCCTGAGGACGACTTTCAATGTTTCTGGTGGCCTTTGACTGCTTTTAGCAATGCCATCTCTCCAAAATGAAATCGCTGCAGCAGAAATATCTACATCTAGAGGCCAGATGGCCATTCATTTTCTGACTGATTCATACTCCCCAGAGGGTAAACCCTTTCCTAATTCAGACGCTCCGAACTTTCCTCTAGCCCCAACGTTAGGCCAAATCTTTGTATACTGGATATAATGGTATGAATCCGTTAGCTCCTGTAGGGATACATCATTCCAAATACCAACTGTACTTCAACCTGATCTATGAAGTAAGATTAGACTGCAATTACAACTGAACCTTGTGATTGTTGAACATGACATTTGTAAACCATGGGCGTCAATCTGCTGCTGTAACAGCCTCCGATCTCTGGTCAATGCCTTCCAACAGATTTCAGAACCTGGCGTCAGGCCTTTGTAAGGTCCAGCACTGTTGTTGGACGATGAGACCTGGCTCACAGTCAAGTTCCTTCACACCAAACTGGGGAATCCATTTCTTTATGAGCCTGATTTTGCACACTGGGACACTAGCATTGTTGAAACGGGACAGGGTCAAGAAACAAACTGTTGCCATAAAGTTGGAAGCACACTTTTGGGAAGACTTTTAATCAATCAGAAGATGAGCGATATGAGCTGCACCAGGGGCCGAAGGGAATGTCTCTGTCCTGGTGGTGCCTTGCCCGATTATGCAGAGGGATAGCAGGTGCACTGAGGCCAGCCCTGAACAGGGCTGGGAGTTGTCAGTACATCACTGGTAGCTCTAGGATGACAAATAGGCTGTATCTTCTCTCAGGTTATTATTTCAGGTTGGGTTATTTATGGTCTCTGTGACGGCACCGTGACCTGACCACAGGTGTCTCAGATGTCGCTAAGGGCCCCGGCAGCAGTGTTCACTTTATGTTTTTTTTCTTTTCTCACATCTCGCCTTGAATGTCAGGGTGATGCATTTCTCTTTAAACCTCAGCCTCGTCTCGTACGACTGTTGCCGCCGGGAGTATTGATCTAGCGCATGGATCTCGCCAGTCTATGAGTTTATATTGCAACGTTTGGAGATAATTTGGAGCTGTCCTTAAAATGTCCTCTGAGGGGCCTGCTCTGTGTCCCCATCTGAGTTTAAAAAGGTTGCTTTAATGTGCACATAGCTGCACACAGCTGCACATAGCATGCAGTCTCACATGATGAAATGACAAATCAAATGGAACCCACCGCTTTGAATCTCTGAAATGATCAGAAAGATACGAGCAGTAACAACACATGGTGGTTAGTAAGACAGACAATATTAATGACAATAATAATAATCTCTGAATCATTAAATTATTGATATTGTATGTTCAAACAGGCATTGCAATAAGTGTGTAGCTAGTTCGCACAGTGAGACAATATTAGCAACAATTCCCCAGGTGATCATATGACGGCCTGTTCTAATGAAATTAGTTCCTGTTTCCTTCTTCGTCCACAGCGAACAGCAGCGGCTCAGGTGATGGCGGAAGCATGAGATGAAAACAACACACGGTGGTTGGTAAGCCAAAATATTATATGTTGAAACAGGGGTTGCACAAAGTATGCTGCTAGTTTAAATGATGGCAATCATTCTTTTTTTTTCATATGACAGCCTGAATAAGATAAAGTAAGATAGACAAAGGTTAGTAAGACGAGTCATCTTCCAATTATTGAGAAAATAAAATTAAATGGACAAACACAATTACAACCCTAAATCTGTAGCTAGTTGTTGATGAAGGTTCACAGTCATGGTTCAGGTCATGGTGAATCCAAGTGCTGTATCGTAGGCAACTGGACTTGTTTCAGTTTCTTCAAGACGTTTCAGCTCTCATTCAAGAGGCTTCTTCAGTTCTAACCAACTGGAGGGGAGTTGCAGGCTTTGAAACTCTGCGTGGGAGTGTTCTTACAGAGTCGTTAAGGACACTTGTTGACCTGTGTCGACTGAAGGCCAATTGGATCAACAACCCACAAGGGGCCCTAACGACTCTGAAAGTCAGAGTTCACATGTATCCTTAACGACTCCGTAAGAACACTCCCACACACGTCCGGTTGCCTACGATACAGCACTTAGATTGTAGCTAATATGCAGCTAGAGTAGTTTACACAATTACGCAAACAACTGCCATCTTTCGTATATGACTCTTTTCTAATTAGTTTATTTTACAAATCAGAATCTCACACTCACCTTCTTCCTCCACAGTGAACAGCAGCAGCAGCAGCTCAGGTGTTGGAAGAAGAAGATAAGAGCAGAAACAACACATGGTGGTTAGTAAGCCAGCCAAAATAATCTCTGAATCACTAAATGATTGGTAACATATGTTTATGGTGCCACACACAGCATGTATCTAGTTTCCACAGTAACATGAACAACTGCCCTCTTGTTCACATATCAGTCTTTTCTATTAAGACATTTTACACATCTCACGCTCCTACTACAAACAGGTGCAGCATCTGCTATGTAGAAAGTAAACACAGTAACATACATTACGGCCACTTTTTAAAAATCATAGTCTATTCTGCGTCAGAACCTCAAAACTCAGTTTTTGTCCAAGGTTGAGTAAGATGGACGGAGGTTATTAAGACAAGGCACCTTTGAATAATTGAGTAAGGAATATTGAATGGACAAACAGGTTAACGCAATTACAAACACTCATTTCCCTTTTTTCAATGATGGTCAATTACAAGACAGAAGCTCGCGCTCACCCACTTCATCCACAGTGAACAGCAGCAGCTCGGGTGGTGGAGGAGGAGGATAAGAGCAGAAACAACACGTGGTGGCTGGTAAGACGGCCAAAATAATCTCTGAATCACTAAATGATTGATTTTACTTGTTTTATCCAAAAAGGTTAAAACAACGATATATAAGTCATTACCCCTGTCTTTATTAAAGTCTACTCTTAATCAGCAGGTCGATTTCAAAAGCTCATACCCAACTTCTCCCTCCACAGTGAACAGCTGCAGCTCAGGTGGTGGAAGAAGATAAGAGCAGGAACGACACTTAATTGGTAGTAAGAAGACAATAACTGGGTTCTGAGTCCGAATTCTCAGAGTAAAGTTGGAATAGCTTGTTTGGATATGATGTCACATCTCTCTCCTGCTCTGGGGCGGACTGTAGATGGAAGGCAAGGAACCTTAAAAAAAAAAAAAACACTCTTGGTGCCATTTCTGTTGTTGCGTATGGGAGATGCATGGACAAGCAGATTAAAACCCAACGTATCTATGTCATATGACCTTTGATCAAGAAACGTCTCTACAAAATGAAAGAACACGCCTCAGAGAGCGAGCGAATGTCTGATTTTCCCAAATGGGCGCATTAGTTAATCTGCTGTTGGTCAACAAAACCACATTTTTGGAGGCTGGTTTACGATGGCGGACAGGGCTGATAACAGCTGATGCTGTGGGCACCTGCTTCACGTCACCATTGTGTTTCAGTGACTCTTGCTGATGTACTTGCAGTGAGTGGACTTATATGTGTAGACTGATGTGTGAACTCTCATCGCCTCTGTAGACTGCCAGAAGCTCTTTAGAATGATGCACACCAACTTGCTCATCAACTCTTGATCAATACCATCTCCATATTCAGACTAGACCGCGTTTAGTCTGACTAGACCGCGTTTTAATGATTCTCACCAACACTGTCAATCACAACTGTTTTTTTTTTAAGGGATATAAAGTACATTTTCAGTAAATACGTAGCGTCAGCAGCAACATGTGTGTTGCATCTCCAGTCTCTGTTTTTTTGCATGGTATTTTAGGCACAGGAGCAGGTACCTCCCAATCTCCAGACACAACCTAAATCTGACCAGCACAGCATTGTCACAACGTTAAATTGAAAACTGATCCTAAAGAAACAAAAAGTTTCAACATACTCATTCAATCTTCCCCCCTTGTAGCGTTTCCCTGGGGTCTTACTGTTGGTGCCGTGGTCACAAAGACAGCATTAGCAGCATTGCTACCGCCAGCAACCAGAGCAAAAAAACAACTGTAGGAACCTTAATTTCACCAGACGTAGTCGTGTTAATGTTCTTATTCCTGTAAATGTTTTTTAACTGATTTGGAGTACATGCATGGTTTTGGGCTCTTTTAAAAGATTATAAATTCATATAATCCCCCAAGCTGTTAGAAACTCTGTAAGCGCTTCTTGTATTAATCTATACGAGTTTGAACACTCTGAATTATTTATCTATTTTCCTTGTCTAAATTTTGTAATATAAAAATTACCTTTCAGATGACCTGCCACATCATATAGTCTTCAATGGACCAAGTTCAAACAATATTGCCGAAGAGGGACGTTTAACATGTTTTTCCAAGAAAAGATACAGCCGCCTGACAAAAAAAGGAGCCTTTTTGTGACCTTAGGACCTCAGGAGCAACAAGGGCAAAAACTAATATGACTTGTTTCCTTTTTATTTACACTGACCTTGTGCATATAAAATAGTCAAAAGCAAGTGCGTGGGTTGAAAAACCTACAGCAAAAGCCATAAAACTATATATACAAGCATAAATTCCATGTTTTAAAAAAAGGCTTTAAGAATAATAAATAAGTAATAATAACTATATATTACTGGATTTGAAATCTAATTGGCCACATGAAGCATCAATCATCTGGAGGCTGGTGTGTAAGTGGCACAGGAGAGAGGAAAAAGAAGCGAGTGGGTCACTTGTCTACACGATCACCCATTGGTGGTTGTAGGCTCTGGGTAGAGCATAGAAGCTTGAGCTGTCAATCAAATGGCTGCCATCTCAGGATCTCAGGTGTACGATCAAAGTTGTTTTGCCATTTTGTCACCATTCAATCATGGAATACTGGAAAGAATTTAGTGGATAATTGGGAATAAGAGAATAAAGTTTGGAGTTTGATACACTTTATTGGTGAGTTGGCAAAACTTCTTTCATGCTAGTTTGTTGGCTTGATTTTGTTTGTTGATTGCTCATTGCTGATGTGGCTTTTATCACAAGGGCGGGCCGCCAAGTGTTAGCAGTTTTTAATAAGTCGGCAGGTTCTGTTACTCACTCACTTCACCTCTGTTTCGATCACTCTCCCTCTTCACCTTCTTTTCCTCCTCCATCAGAGTTTCCACAGCTATTAGAGTTGTTCCGGCAGTACCTGGGGATAGTGACCGGTGAAAACAATGCCTCTTCCTGTGTTGGTTGCACAACGACAGATGCGCTTCCTCTGAGGATGGTGGATGGTGTCATTTTTTCTACAGCCAATCAGTATTTACTTCGGAATGACAAAAAACAAAAAATAAAATAAAATGATTGTCTATAGTCAGTTTAAGTAGTGAATATCTTCTTCCTTATCTAAGAAGTTTTGATTGATGTAAAAATAAGTGCCTCTAAATATTAGAGCGACCTGAGACACACATTAAGGTGTGTGTCAAGTTGCTCTGTGTGAAGATCTAAGAGATGGAAACGCTGAGAGGCCCGAGGCAGTTGTTTTTTGGAAGGAGCGCTCGTCTCAAATCCTCTTTCTGAGCCCATCAGCTCATTTGCATAGGTCATGCGAAGTTCTATCAGATGCAGACTTTGAGGCGTTGCCCTGGAATGACAGCTTGACGGCTTTGTTCAAAGTTTAGAGAATCACTCCAGCGCTCAAAATGCACTTTAGACTTCAATGAGAGTAGCGTCTCTCCTTCATGCCGTTTCCAACCCTCCTTGATCTGAGTGATTATCAGCCGAGTAAATAACCTGTGATCTGCTGCTTGCAAGGAGAACTCACTCTGGTGCTTCTGTAATAACAGAACGATTTGACTTTGTTGCTCTGAATATTCATTCATTCAAGCTTTATTTAAATCTCTCAGACTCGGTGGTCAGTCGTAATCCAGCGGGCGGGACTGTTTCTGTGTTGAGTGTTCCTGTCTGGAGTTCTGTTTGTTTAACCTGTGTTACACTTCTCAAAAAATGAATAAATACATAGAAATAACCTCTTTCACTTAAAAAGGTCAGATTCCTCGCCCCGAGCAGACAGGCGTTTCAGACCGCCGCTGATACCTGGCTGTGGCACCCAGGACACCCTCTCATAACTGATGTTCTCTCACTTTCGCCGACCTCAGACATTAAATTGATTACATTTGGGGAAAATCCTCCTCGCTCCTTTCACTGCCTGGGAAACGCAAACAGTCAACGGTTCCTGCCTCCGCTTGGCAGAGGGAAATACATTTCGTTTGTTATCTGCCTCAGTTGGTTGAACGCTAAATTATTCATAGGGAGGTAAAGGCTTGCCCACATGAGATTAGGGCGCCTA
This sequence comes from Lagodon rhomboides, assembly GCA_039737535.1. Taxonomy (NCBI): domain Eukaryota; kingdom Metazoa; phylum Chordata; class Actinopteri; order Spariformes; family Sparidae; genus Lagodon; species Lagodon rhomboides. The sequence goes on from JBBNBP010000338.1 coordinate 20,731, forward strand.
ATTGTTCATCCAGTTTGCTGCTCGAATACAGGAGCGGGGCCGGCTCAACAGCAGCATCCTGGAAGATTTCCTAAATGAGAAAAGGGGGCCTGACATTCGAAAAACTATTCACAGAACTCCTTCGACTTTTAAGATACTTAGCTAAGCAATAATGGCCGCCTCCAACTCTGCTGGTTGGGAAAATTAAAGGGAAATTAGGCATCAAATTGGATGACGGCAGCTAATGTTCACTCCTTAGTTTTACCATAAACCACAGGGAGCTCGAGCACGTTCACCCTCTTTAAATTTTATCGACATTCAAGAAAATAGCTATCATCTTACAGTATATTCAATGTAAAACGAACCTCAAAGCCCCAAATCCCCTAAAGTCTTAAAGTTGATTTTATAACGATTCTATCTCTTTAATCCTAATGAATCTCCTGCATGTGTTATCAGCAGCTGATGCACCTTTAGCAGATCTTACTGTCTCCTTTTATTCCTTAGTTCTGTCTCATTGTCCTGTGTATTGGACTCTAGCAAAAAAAGGCACATACGATTTCATTATATTCCCCCACAATATGCAGATTTGTTGCCTCCTCATTGCATTTTTAGTGAAGACATATGTAGTGAGTGTCCAATATGGTGTTTTATATAAATAAAAGTCCTCGTGCATCTTCTGTAATGTATGAAATATTGCAAAAATGATGTCAGCTTTGTTCATTTTGTTAACTTTTGGCTGAAAGGTTCAGCTTGTTTGTGTAAACATGAAGCCGGTATCCTGGCACATAGGGAGCTCTTGGCTAACTGCTCTGAGGCTTTCTGATTTTGTTTTTCCTCTGAGTCACTCTGGAAAAGCTCGAGGCACAAGGTTGTGGGAAGGGTTGGGGGGGTTTGCACTGCCGACTGCAGTGGATGGATATTTGTTTGCCATGCTCAACTCGAGAAAAAAAATCAGAAAAATTACCGGCATCCAACGCTTTTTTTTTTCTTAATCTGAAATAATCAATAAATGCATATTGATGATTTTGCATATGCATATTGAACACTTGATGACTTGTTTGAGTTATATAATAGGGGTCAGTGATGCCAAACCCACAGAGAATCATGACACAACTCTGCTTTTTGGCCTCTGTTTTGGTTTTGAAGCAAAAATGCAATCAGTCATGTAGCAACAAACTGGGAAAAAACAAAAATTATGGACTAAAACAGCCTGAAAAAGAGAGCTGGCTGGTGATTCTCTGCAGGTTTGGCATGAGCAACGAAGAATCATCATCCAACTTGGCTTTTAAGCCCCTTTTGACTCATTGTTTTGTTCGTCAACAGCTAGTCGCTCACTGTTTCGGTTTTGCAGCAAAAAAGCAAACAGCTAGCATGGTATTGTAGCTTAATGAGGAGTAGCGCATTCAGGTTGCGCAGTGGGTCGGCCATCTTGGTTAGCTGCAGTATGTATGTCAACATCACTAAGACATACCACATGCAGAACTGACATTTAGTTAAGTTCATTTAACTTAAAGCTAGTTTTCAGTGCTTATATTGCTGTCTTATATTGGTCTTTTTAATTTCCATGTCACATAAAGCCTGGTTTGACTGAAGTTGTGTGTGTGCTTGTCTTTGCTGTAGCTAACTGTTCAAGATGGTGGACGTGCTCGCGCATGTGCTACTCAGATCGAGCAGCTACTCACATTGGATGGTGATGGAGAGCAAACAAGAGCTAAAAGTCTCTGGGCTTTCATTTACTGTGACTCCAAATAAATGCTAATGTTGCTCTGTGTCTGCTGGACGTGCGGATTGTTAGCTAAGATTCTCGCTCTAACAGCTTAACAACGCGGTCTTTATATTAAAAGGGCTCTGTGGAACTTCTGTGTTTTGCTCGTTAGTTCATGTTAGCTGACTCCATTTCTAACTAAGCTAACGTTAGCCGCTGTTGCTCTCTTGGCCAATAAAAAGGTGATTCATCATGTAAACTACAACAAACTGTTGAATAGCGCCCCTATAAAGCTCCTCAGCCACTGTGGATTAAACGTCAAAGAATACAGCTTTAACCTCTCAGTTACTGGGTAGCAGAAAAGGCAGTTTTTCTGCAGTTTTTGAAAATGCTTTCACTGAATCATCCCTCACCTGTTACTCGGGGACCAACAGGCATGCATTATCATTTTCCCAGCATGCTCAGAAACCTGCTCAATATCCCAATTTGCTGCCACGCAGGCAGCAGAATCTTAAGCAGAGAAACTGACACACATCTCCGCGCAGCCTTCTTCCACCACGGCTCATTTTTGATACTGATGGTGCACTTACATCCATTAAATGTACAACATGCTGTTTTCGCTCCCTGTGTAGACATGGCAAGGTAGAGGTTTCAAAGAAGCTATGTCAATCCTAATTTGATTTCCTGTGCGGAGATGCTGGTGGATGCCGGAGACGCCAGGGGACCTGTTGTGGAATTAAAGATGTAGGGGGGGTCCAGTTAATCGTGGAATGCACTTAGAGACGGGCAAATGGAATTTGAAATGAGCACTTTTTGTTTGATTAACTTAAAAAGCCCCTGGGGTTGACAGAAAACCAGGATGGATACATCAACAGCGGAGACAAGAGGAGGAACATACAAGAAAGGAAATGAAATGAAAGACAGCCCGTGGTGTGCAGTTAATGGAAGGGACCTGGCTTAGTAAACTTGAGGAATGGCCTTTTAATTGCTGCCAATATCGCAGTTGCTACATTTATTTGATTAAGTAAACAGGTAACTGGTTCTTTCAGTCCCAACATGTGCAGCTCTGTTTGCTCAGGTTGGACATGTTTTCACACAAAGGATTCATTAGAAGTGTATCTCTGAGGTTAGATAACGATGAAGATGAACTATTAATTTGTTTACCAACCCTACTTTAAGTTCTTTAAAGTTTACTGGTTTACATATACATTTATATTCTTGACAGAAAACAGTGGATTCTCCCTTTACTTGCAATTTTGAATAATTCATTATTAAGTGAATGTATTCGCACGAGTCTCACGTACATGCACAACAGGTTACTTGGTGCATACTGAAGAACTGCTGATCAAAGTTTAATCCACCGCAGTTCAAAGGGGAACAAAAAAAACAGCAGACATAATGAATAAATGAAAATAAATGCATGTATGTCCTTCAAACATGTAGTGCGCGGTACTTGTACATGTCAGTAAAACAAACCGCCGCAGACATGCATGCATGTACGTACAGACCAGATTCCGCTGATGCGTTCATGTACTTCATACTGTACATTTACACTGTCTGCAGAAACGTGGCCAAAAATAACCCTTTTGCATGAGAAACACACAAATATGCGCACATGTCCCCTGCACACTGTGAACACACAACGCTCTGTAGATACATAAATCTGCTGCATGAGCAGATACACTCACTGACAGCTGTGGAGAGACCTTTGACTATGCCAGACTGGTTAAAGGTTAAGTTCACACAAAAAATTAAATGACATCCGTCCATCAATAATTTGTGTTACACTATAAAAGGTTTCTAATATTTAGTCCACTTGCATTGATGGGAAGGGGGAAACACTTGAAAGACTCAGAGGGAAAGTCTCAAATGTAAAAACAGTGACAATATTAAAGGTACGATATGTAGGAATTGGCCACCCTCTGAATTCAAACTCAAAACAAACAAGTGGCAGCATATTGCCAGCGTCACCACTAACTGTAGCTAGCATTAGCTAGGTAGCTCAGTTCACTGTACAGCTAGCGATCCAGATTGAGAGCTTGATGCGCTAGGGGAGGTTAGCACGCTAACTTCAGTAGATATCTGTGACACAATACAAAGATATCATAATGTCAAAACTTTTATTTCATCACATCCTGTTGATAATTTTAAATCTATTTTGATTGTTTTCAACTAAAAGTCTTGCTATCGCACCTTTTAAGGCATAACATGGAGGAATTGTTGACCACATGACATCATAAAAAACTTAAATCTCAAGATAATATATCTACTTAATGATTCCTATTTTATCCATTTTCATCATTTTAAGGGTACCAAGATGAAACACCGTTAGGAAATACTGAGCAGAGCGAAGCTACACAACACAGTAGGCGCGATGTGGGCCGGTCGAGGTGAACAGCATGTCCTGCCAGCTCTGCCACTGTCAGCGAGGCACCGTGTTCATCTCAGGTGTTCTTCTTTATGACTGCTGGAGCAGAGAGCGAACATGTCGTGCATAAAAAGAATCGGCTGGTGCGGGCCGTGTAATGTTTTCCATGGCAGCAGACATACCTTGGCACGAGGCTGGTATTCGCTTTCAGCCCTTTCTGATGACCAGTGACTGAAACAGGTTTTTGTGTTATTAAAGTGCCACGAGGCATTTGATAGATGGTTCACTGCATGTGCTCTGTGTACCTCAAGACTTTCACTTGATCCTATCTTTTTTTTATTAAATGTATCTGACAGGCTATTAAACCATAAAGAAAGTATGGGACTGTCTGAGTTTGTTTGTTTTTTTTAAATACCGGCAATATCGCTGACCGGACGTTTGTAAAACCTCTAAGAAAAGTGTTCTTTTGGTGTTACTTGGACTTTAGTTTGCCCCCTGAGTTTAATACTGTTCGTGACCAGCTGCATGGTGGAGGGTCTGGTAATTTACTTCCTGATTTAATGTACCCACAAAGAAATGTTGCTGAGCTGTTATTTGGGGTGTACATGGTACTTCATCCTATTCAGTTTTTCCCCTTACTTGCCCAGTTCTGTCCGGATTTCTCCAAGATAGCACATAGTCTGAACTGTGTTGTCTTATTTATGGTGGTATTGAGTTCATATTTGAGCACAGCAAGTTCTCAGCGAAGGTCCCCGGTTTCCTGCCATCAATAAAGACAGACAGACAACTCCAGGCTCAAACTGTTCCCTCTAGTTATGTGCTTTTTACTCTTATTATTGCCGGCGGCTTCCCAAAATGGTGTGGGTGTGGATGTGAAGGAGTTATTGTGATTTGTTTGTGTGAATAAAGGATCCTCACAAGTCAGTCTCAGAACCCTCAGGCTGTTGTCTGATGACGATTTAGACTCTTGGGTCGACAGCCAATCTTTCAGGGCCTCTGATGTAGCCAGCACAAATCTGGATGGCAGATAATGAATATCCAGGCCGGGACGTCCTACTCATCATTTTGACTAATCTCTTTAAACAGATACCCACGTATGAACGCAAATAAAGTATAAAATAAAGCTTACAGAAAAGCTAAATCATCATCACAATAAACAAGCTGTTCTGAGAGGAAAATAAGGTCCCCAGAACACTGTTTGATGCTAGAAAGGTGGCAGGGTCCGCCGCATATAAACATAGTAAAACAGTATGAACCTGTGTTGTCCTTTAAGGTCAGTTTGTTTCATGCCAGTTTGAACTGGTTATGAAATTGAATTCACAAATCAATTTAATTTTGATGACTCTATATGACCTACAGAAACAAGACTGTCAGCGACAAGATTGGCTTTTTCTATAAAGTTAGATTAAATCATACCATTAATAGGGAATAATTCATAATGCTTTCTCAACAAAACTGCCATGACCGAGCAACTACATCTGTTAGCTGTTGGTTTACATGTATGACAGGTACTAAAATAAAGGTCATATTGTAGCTTGTACAGCTATTAAAGGTGCAATATGTAATCATTTTAGTCAAAAACGTCCAAAGATTACCTAAACTTATAAACAGAATGTGATGAATTAACAGTTTTGACGTTACGACATCTATGTTTTGTTGCAAAGATATTCACTGAAGTTAGCATGCTAACTAGCTAGCTCATGCCTGTCACAGTCCAAAGCTCCTGAGCTCACACTCCCCACTTGTCTGGGCTCCCAGAGCAGACCACTAGCTGCACAGCTAACTGAGCCAACTAGCTGAAGGCAGCTACCGTTAGCAGCAGTTAGTGGTTACTCTGGTGAAAACAATACACTGCCGCTTATGCCTCCATTTAGAAACCGCCATCAAAAAGCCACAATTAATGGTCAGAACAGCACCAAACTTCAGCAACAGTACATGTACAGTCCCAGCACACAGTACGAAGCATCAAACATCTGCTAGCTTAGCCGGATTTGTATTAAAAACACAGCTCAACTCTCCGCGCTCCTCCAGCAGCCTACCTGTGTTTGGAAGCCCTCGACGAGTCGATTACCGAGTGCAGTAGATTTCCTCAGCTGAAGGATGAAAATATATGATTATTACTCCATTACTTCCCTTATTTTCCCTGTCAGCTCTCGATAATAAGAACTGAGCATGCCATGGAGTAATAATCATACATTTTCACCCTTGAGCTGCGGAAATCTACTGCACTCGGTAATCGACTCGTCGGGGCTTCCAAAGACAGTCAGGCTGCTGGAGGAGCACGGAGAGTTGAGCTGTGTTTTTAATACAAATCCGGCTAAGCTAGCAGATGTTTGATGCTTCGTACTGTGTGCTGGGACTGGACATGTACTGTTGCTGAAGTTTGATGCTGTTCTGACCATTAATTGTGGCTTTTTGATGGCGGTTTCTAAATGGAGGCATAAGCGGCAGTGTATTGTTTTCGTGCGGTCTTTTCTGAGGTTGCTAAAACTAGCTAAGCTAGCGGTCAGCAAACTTGACCTCTCGAGGGGGAGTCTTACTAGGTGTCAAGATGTGTTAGACCATGGATTAAATTTACACCGGAATATCCCTTTAACTTTTCATATAACCATCATCGTGTCAAAACTGTATTTGCCTTCTACTTTGGTTTATGACTGAACTAAAACTAAATATTCCCATCAGCCTTGAATGTACTTTGTGTTTCGTGTGAATTAGTTTATTAGTATATGTTACCACGATAAGGATAAACCATAAACATTACTTCATATTAGCGTTGTCGCTACGAATATGCTGGCATGTTGATTTAAGCGTTCAGTCCGCAGTATGGTTCACAGACTACAGACTCTATCTTGTATCACTGCTCTATCTGTTAATTATTACCCACTGTCAATACAAGCGCACAGCAATCTGCTTGAGCTGTACCCGGAGCTCTTACGTCTGTGAGTTGTGCAGCATCGTGGCTCGTCTTGGAAAGAGAAAGATAACTTATTTATAATTGTATCAGCATTTCCCTTAACTGTGTGAACTCTCTTCCTCTTCCCATCTAATTCTGACTCCCACTGATGGACGTAACGCTGCCTGGAGGAGGGTGGCTGACGCTGTGGATAGTCTGCAAAGGCTGCTGAGATTAATTTGGCACTGAAGCAGTCATTAGTAATATTTCTGATATGATCTGATTGGAACTCACTGCATTCCTCCAGATCAGACCGATAAATGTTTACTGCGGCTTCAAATCCAAATGTCTGTATCTGGCAAAGCTGACTGACTCTCAGACAGTATAAGTGGTTGACACATGATCACGAAACCAATTTCAGTTGGAGATCGTTGCTTTGTGGAAATGTGTTGCTGACAGTGGGGCCTTTTAAGGCCCATACAAGATAATATGGCAAGAGTCAGTTAGAGCAATCAACTACCGGGATGCAGATGCACTGGGATGGGAGACGGGTGGGAGAAATAATACATCTTTAATAAGGAAAAATATGAATTACATTACCCACAGCGATCCCAGTGCGTCCCCTGTGTGCATTTATACATGAAGCACAGCAGCTTAACTTCATTGATTATTTACACATCTCGATAGGCCGACAGGATCACTCAGAACCTCGTTTTAAATGATGTTCTTCTCCACATCCTAAAAGTCTCGCACACAGTCCGTGTTCATAAAAGAGCCACCCTCGCGATAAATCCAGGGCTCCATCAGAGCTGTCCGAATGCGTTTATTTCAGCCGTGAAAAGTTTCACTCTGTTTGTTCTGGAGAGTTTCCTCTGTCCTGTCACGTTTATAATGACAGCAAACATTTAAATACGGAAAGCAGCCTTTCCTCATCATTGAAGTATGTTGTTAGAGAAAACACTCTGTATAAAAGGGTTGAATTCATACCGAATCCTGCCTTCTATTGAAGTTAGACTTTTCCTAAGTCGCTCGTTGGCCTATTTTGGATGGATGAAAAAATGATTAAAAAAAAAAACAGAGAGGGAGAGGGGGAAAAAACAGAGAAAGCCACCAGGTCACTCAGCGATGCCTGAAGCGGCGCTGTCCATTGTACTGAAACGGCGCAGAGGAGATTGATCAATAGACAGACAAACAGAACTCACTTGGTTTGTTTCTCAGCCTGCTGGCTTTGGTTGTTGTTCTAAATAAAACTTTGGGTGTGGTAGCAATCCACAGACAGAAAGGGAGACACCAGGAAAGTGCAGGGATGGTGTGAGACAGAGAGGTAGAGAAAGAGAGAGTTATAACATTGCTCTCTGAGGTCATTGAACAGGTAATAATTGCTGGCCAAATATTAGCCTTCCCCGTCCTCAGCCCCACCCGGTGGCTATGATCTCAGCTCCACGCGTATGAAGTTTGGCGACTGCATCTTGCAGAAGTCTTGCATATTCTTCAGATTGTTGCACATCAGTAAACAAGGTGGACTGTGTTTTTCAAACTACAATACCTTCTAATCCTCAAAGGGGCCCTGTGAACATTTACTTCTTATTCTCAATAAATCCTCTCAAATATCTGGTTACCCGGGCTGAAACTTACTGTCGGGTAAAAATGAAGACAGATTTAGCAACTACATGGCTTATTTCTCACATAAAATGTCTTCAGAAACACGTTCCAATGAACTATTTTCATGACAGATTGTTTTCAAACTAGCTGCCATGTTGGTCCGGTTTGAAATCCCGGAACAGACCGAGTGGCGCTCGTCCAATCAGGTGCAGCCTTTAAGTGTTTGTAAGGGTGTAGCCCGTGGTGGTCGAGCATCCAATGCTAGGAAGGGGTGCGAGCCGTTGCATCCAAAATGCAAGTTTGACACGGCAGGTGCCCCTCTAGCATCACTTCTTGAGAGTGCAGTAGTACAAGAGCAAGAACAGTCCAAGTCAGGGGTTGGTTGGGGTGATTGGATAGGTCATACACTGAGCTTTTGAAGACCTGGGTCCTGTTTGTGACCATGAATCAAGAGTCATTTGTTTTTCACTTATGTTACACAAGTTAAAAGAGCAATATGTAGGACTGCAATTAAATAAATTGTCAATAGAATTAGAAAAAATAACAGTTTTGGCTTTCATGATGTTTAGGTATTGTGTTGCCGAGATATCTACTGAAGTTACCATGCTAGCCAGCTAGCCCGGTCCAGAGCCCTAGCTAGCGATGTAAACGCTAACACTCCCCTGGTGCTCTGAGCTCTCAGTCCGGACTGCTAGCTACACAGCTAACTGAGCTAACTAGCTAATTGCCACGACAGTTAGCGGTCACTCTGGTGATGCTGCTGCTGCCTGTTTGTTTTGAGTATGAATTCGACAGGTGGTCAATTCTTACATATTGCACCTTTAACTTAAACGACATACTCCCGTCAGTTACAGGAGTTCAGTAACTCACGTCACTTACAGGAGTTCAGTAACTTACGTCACTTACAGGAGTTCATTAACTTACGTAACTTCTGTGACAGTTGTCAGGTCATGACACCAATAATCTGTTGATCTTCAAGACTGGATGTCACAGAGCTGAAGGGAAGATCCTGTATTCTTTACTACTGTCTGGTACACAGCACTCAATTGTGTTCCCCATTCAGCTGGTGTCATCTTTCATTTGAACAGTGACTTTATTCTTGTGTAAGTCACTTCACCAACTGACCTTGTTGCATTCATGTGTTAATTACCCCGTCAGTTGTCATCTGTATCTTGTGTAACCTGTGGTAGAAATAAGTGTGGACTCATACTTTAGTTTTACGACTGTAATTAAGCTCCACACACAAAAGAGTCATTGACAGTTTAGTGATGAACTTGATATTGTTGTTGGTCGTTAAAATAATCCTTGGTCAATATTAGTCTTCCCTACCCTCGCCTCACCCGCCGCCTTTGCCACAGCGAATCTCTTTTCTATGGCAGAGCTTGAAGATACAAAGGAGTTTCTGTGGGTTTTGAAGAGCGAGTCATCCTTTCATTGCACAAATTGAAGTGTCACCATACAAAGAATATAAATCTGATGGAAATACTGCATAAATGTACTTATTTATTTGGAGAATCACAGCTCTTAGTGACAGCGATAGCACCAGCCATCAGAACTCCACATCAAAGTACCACTAATTATTTGACTGACTGTCGTGACAGGCAACTCCTCTTTGTAGAAAGCTCAGACTGAGGGATTTTTTGTTTGTGAAATTACTCTGCCATTTACTGTCCACTTAATCAAAAAGCTGCATGAGGCAATCAACAAATAGACTGGAATGTGATTACCGTAGAGTATGAGGGAAAAAAATGTGTTTACAGTAAAAGGTAGGAAACTATAAATAAAGAAGAGTGGAATGGAAATTTAAAACAGAAGAAAAATAGCTTGGACAACATGTTTTTCGAGGACTGCATGTCTGGAATCTTGATTGGAGAGTGAAGATGCTCAAAGTACCACAGCTTCTCTCATAACAGTCTGCACATATTCGTGGAGAAATCCTCCAGACAAAATCTTAAAGCGGGCTAGTAGATCATGTTACACTCAATAGTTTATGTTGAGACAGAAAAAAGATTTGTGCTTTGCTGAAACAACGTGTGAAGAAGACATGGCTGCCTTTTTTCAAACTAAATCAGGAAAAAGCAGCAAAAGGCCAAGGAGAGGAATGTTGCTGGTGTGGAGACAGTGAAGGAAACACTTTTGGACAATGCACAATATTTCAGGGTGAAAAGACGTAGCTCGCAGTTTATTTAATTTCCGTTGTTGCATCAGTGTAACAGTGTCGCAATGACTTGAACATTGCAACAGGTTTGTGCTTGTCTGTGTTATTCTTGAGGTAACTTATGCATATATACCCAATTACTATGTGTACATATAGGTTTGAGGTACCTGAGCATTACTATTTTATTCTAATTGTAACATTCTCCACTACTGTTCAGAGAGAAAGGTTTTTTTTATATAGGCCTTCTGTACATTTTAAATCTTTTACCCCATTATGACCTTTTTTTTCACACCTATAGCTATTATCAACTTTGCAGATTAAGAGTTGAACTACTACATACTAAAATTTTAATTTTAAGTTTATCTTATGTGAAGAATTATTAGATTACATAGATTCAATTTAATATAAATGTGGATAGATTAATACATAAAATTCAAAATTCAATGGGAAAGTAAAAAAATGTTGAATTAAAACAAAGGTAAATACATATAGAGGCAAATTATAGCAGAAATATCAATGTATGTATTCATATTCACCTTTTCTAAATAAACATATACTTAAATTAATTTTAAATTTGGTGTATGGTATATTGATTTATTTGTTAAGCCATGTGTTTATATCTTAAATTATTTTAGATTTTGACAGTTTCAGTCCTACATAAATCTGGACCTGCTCATTTATATTAAGTAATGCATCATTGATAATAATAATTTAAAAAATATAATAATACAAAAACTACGGAAGCTTATTGCATTCACTTGATAAATTTTTTTTTTGGTTTGTTTTACTGAGTAATTATTTGTGTTTTTCTGAGTAATTTATTTTTTTGTCTGTTTTTTGGAATAATTTTTTCTGTTTTTCTGACTAATTTATTTTTTGTCTGTTTTTTGGAATAATTTTTTCTGTTTTTCTGACTAATTTTTTTTGGTCTGTTTTTTGGAATAATTTTTTTCTGTTTTTCTGACTAATTTTTTTTTGGTCTGTTTTTTGGAATAATTTTTTCTGTTTTTCTGACTAATTTTTTTTTGTCTGGTTTTTGGAATAATTTTTTTCTGTTTTTCTGACTAATTTTTTTGTCTGTTTTTTGGAATAATTATTTCTGTTTTTCTGACTAATTTTTTTTTCTGTTTTTCAGAGTAATTTTTTTCTGTTTTTCTGACTAATTTTTTTTGTCTGTTTTTTGGAGTAATTATTTCTGTTTTTCTGACTAATTTTTTTTCTTCTGTTTTTCAGAGTAATTTTTTTTCTTCTGTTTTTCGTGGTAATTTTTTTTTCTTGTTTTTCGTGGTAATTTTTTTCCCCTGTTTTTCGGAGTAATTTTTTTTTTTTTTTTTTTTTTTTTTTTTTTTTTTTGAAATATCGCGATACTTCGAACTCCCGCGAGAACATCCAACCTGTAACAGACTCCCGTTCTCCCGTGGACCATGTCGTGAACTTATGGTGACTCCTGCCCGCGTATACCTGCCTTCAACTCTCTACCGTACCGTGTCAATTAAGGTAAGGCATGTAATTAGTTACACACAGAGTTAGTTATGTTTACTATCCGTCTATTGTAAGCCTATCGCGTTAGGTTATGCTAATTGTAGCCTATACGATAACACTATAGAGACGTAACATGAGAATAGTAACATTTAATCGTAACAGTTGCTTAACAGGGGGCACGTAAGCATGCAAACAAACAGAACGTTGCCAGTATACTAGTCAATATATATTGACACCATTGATGCACCATGACGAGTGTTTTGAGTTTCTGGGGTTGCTGTGGTTTGCTTATGGGCTCCCTCTCCTTTGCTATTTCCTTTGTAGGTTATTTAACATATGCATGCATATTATTTGTGTAGGCCCGTGAATACAATGATTTAAAATGTAAAACGTTTTTGCACCTGCTTACTGACTATTTTATTGACTATTTGAGTAGTAGGCTAGTAATAATAATAACTATTATACTAATAATAAAAGCCCACTCTGAGATGCCGAGTTTAGTCTTCTGTACTATTAGAGTAATATTATTGTTTATGAATAACCAGGGAAGGCTTTCATCACAAAAGGACACTGGTGATTTGAGTGAGCACATTAAAATGCTTAATGACAAGTCGACTTTCAAATGACTATACAGATAGAGTATTGAACAAGACATGAAACATCCATTTTAAACAAAATTATTTTAAGCTTTCATATAATTCGACAATATCATGACACAATTGGTCTTGACAGTTTTAAATGTGTTAATTGTTGATGCAAATATTTATATAGATCCTGCCCTTTTACTACATTTTTGCAGTGCCAGCAATGGCTTCATCCTCAAGCCCCGGCCTCCCTCATGATGATGGTCTGTGGATATTTCTCCGCAACAGAGGTGTTCCTGAGGAGAGTATTCAGAAAATGCAGCGGGATCATGTAAGTCACAGAAAATTTGTTCCTGCAGGGCTATATTAATTTTTAAAATGATTTCCCCAACTATATGTTTATATTTTACTGAACTTCAAATGATTTTAAATGTACTTATATATTTTAGACCATCACATGTGGTTCCAGAGGTTCAAATATTTGCATTTGTCAAGCATCCCTTCCAACAATGCAGCCTGCATTGAGAGACATCACTGTTACACAAATATACAAATAAATATACAAACTATTCACTGCTTTATATTTTGCTTTGATATGATATGTTTTAAAATGATGTTATTTGAGATTTTCAGTGTCAAATATATGTCAAGTATTCTGTGCCATCAAAGTAAGACTTGATTCTTAACATTTTTTGCCAGTATGGTAATGTGCAACCAATTAATAAAATTTGACAACTTAGATGCAATGTTTACATCTTGATAGTATAGATGATGTACATGGTATAAGAACAGTTAGAACAACACTTTCAATATATATCATGCTAAACTAATACATTGTAACATTTATAGTATTGAATTATTTGTGTCATAATATGATAGTAAGTATATGGAATAGAAAGAATAATTAATCCCATCTGACTGCATTTGAAAACTTATGCATGACTTTAAACTAAAACAATAGGTGAACAGGATTAAGTACCCTTTCAAGTTACTGTTGATATATCATAAACATAGCAGAAAGAATAAATGTCTGGTGTTTATATCAGCACACTACATTATTGCCAGCTTCACTGTCTCATACTGTCCATTGTGTTATCATCTGCATTAGGCATTTATAAGTGGGTGTCCTGGAATTTAGCACAGAAGTAAATAGTCTTGGAGATAATGTAGTTTAAGCTGTGTCATGTCTAATGTATACTTTTTGTTTTTATTGCAGATTGACAGCTCGATAATTGGAGAAATAGATGATGCAACCATGGCCTCTTACATTCCAGCCTATGGTGACAGGATTGCCACAAGGCGTTTCTGTATGGAAAAACAGAGAAGAGGTGGAGATGATACCACAAGACTGTCCTTATTCAAAAAACTTAAAAAAAAAAAAATGGGCACAATGAGCAACAAAGAAGTTCAAGGTTTTGATGGGGAGAATACAGTGCAACCAACAAACATACGTCTAAAAAGTAATAAGAGAGCCTGGAAGACAACCAGAAAAATAGAACCAGCGTGGATACATGACCGCAGACAAGTCAGAAAACGCAGTGGTGGAGGAACCAGAGTTCTTGACATGAACAAGAATGCCACTAAAACTGAGATTCTGTCACAAGCTAAGAAACTATTTTTCCCTAATGAAAAGTCAACAATGGGAAAGTGGGAAGAGTTCAGTCATGATATAGTTGACTTTCAGGAAGCACAACTTGATGAGGATGTTAGTGTGGGAGACTACTACGAGAAACACAAATTGGGGTTGTTAAGATTCTATTTGTTCACAAAGACCCTGACCAGTGGAGATGACCCAGAGGAAGGAGCTGACATACAGTCAGATGAGCAACATGAAAACACAGCAGAATCTGGACAAGAGAAGCACACAATGGAAGGGGAACAGCTGACACAGAAAAGACATAACAGTGAAAATCAAATGCACACAGTCGAAGGTGATGAGCTAAGCACTGCCACAATGTCAGCTGTTGTCTCTACTGCAGCTGTTCAGATTATTGATCTTACATCTTTGTGTAATACATCAGAGGTCATTTTTGGTCCTTTGACAGGTGGGCCGTTTTTAGGTGATCTTGATGATACACTCATACATGAGCCAATCCTTGCAATAGAAGATGAACAAATAAACACCCCCACCTACACCTCAACTCCTATTGATGCTGAGACAGCTTCTGCTAGACCACCAAGTCCTGCCAATGAACTTTTGCATGTGACTGTGAGACTTCACAGAGTGACTCTCTTAGATGAACTGATTGCCCAATTCAAGGATGAAGCAATGATGACCTACTCTGTGAAATACAGCTTCATTGATGAAATGGGGGCAGATGCTGATGGTGTATCCAGGGATGTTTATGCTGCCTTCTGGACAGAATTCCTAGACTGTGCAGCAGAAGGTGCAGATGTGAGGGTGCCATCACTCTCCCCAAAATGGCAAGAGGAGGAATGGAGGTCTGTTGGCTGGATATTGGCCAAGGGACTGAAGGACCATGGGTATTTTCCATTTCGGCTGGCTCAAGCCTTTACTGCAGCTATCACATTTGGTGAACACTCTGTTTCACCTGATTTACTGTTTGACTCCCTGATGTTGTATCTTAGTCAGTCTGAGCGTGATCTCTTGTCCACTGCTTTGCAAGAGGCTGTTGTCGGCGATGATGAGGAAGAGCTCCTTGATCTTATGGATCGCATGGGAGTAAGAACAGTACCAACACAAGATAACTTGAGAGCTGTCCTTGTCCAGGTCGCCCACAAGCAAATGATCCAGCACCCAAAATATGCACTTGATAATATTAAAGAGGTTGCAGGACCAATACTCAGGAAGTTTTTCCCCAGTGTACAGGATACGAAGAAGCTGTATGAGGACATTAAACCAACAACACGAAAGGTGATAAAGATGATAACAGCTTCTCCAGCTACTTCAGCAGAGAACCAAAGTTTGCGATTTTTACATCAGTACATAAGGGGATTGGATGAAATAGGTCTCCGTAAGCTGGTGAGATTTCTGACTGGGTCTGATGTCATCTGTGTAAAAGAAATTCAAGTCACATTCACCTCTTTGGAAGGGCTGGCGCGGCGGCCAGTTGCCCATACTTGTGGCCCAACTGTGGAGCTGCCATCAACTTACAACAGCTATCCTGAGCTTCGAGCTGAAATGGAGGCTATACTGTCCAGCAACATTTATGCAATGGACATTGCATAAGAGCGGCTAAGTGATTTATGAACACATACACATTTTTCTCTTCTCCATCAGTGGCAGCGATGTAGGTTTAGACTGTGTGAATGTGGGATAGAGCATGTAAGGAGAAAATGTGATTAGCTCAGGTGCTGTGTGATTAGTGCAAAATTATTTTTATTACAGTTCATGATTTTGGTTTTATTATATCAAGAAACAATAACTTACACAGACTTACTGAGACATTTTTTGTTATGAGAGCTTGTATAAAGAGAATATGTGACTACCTCAGGGGCTGAATTTACTTTGATTTAAGACACTTTTGTTATCAGTCAAGGATGAAAATGTTTGAACATTAGAAATACTTTTGTTATGTTTTCACTGTTAAATCATAATAGAATTTCAACCTCTACCTCATGTCAGATGTTAATACTGACAGTGTTTGTGAATCTACTTGTTCCATTAAAAGGTAGCAAGTTGAGGTGTGTTTTTTACACTTGTTTTGTACAACTGTCTTCATACAGATTGTGTCTTGGGTCATGTAGTTCAGGAGTCCTGCTCTGTGAGACCACAATCTTAAAATTGGACATGTTCCTTTTGTTATGGGGTGCTTGTATTGTGAAATGTTGAAGTTAACAAATGTGTGTAAACTCAAGGAAAGATGCATGCCCTAATAAAAGATAATCATATGCTTCATTTGCTGAAAGTTTAATGACAACTGCATTTCAACATAAATTTATAGAGTGACATTTCATTCAAATACATAAGAATAGTTGATCTGTTTATATGTTTGAGAGATGACATGATAATCCCCAACTAATTTTAGATACATACATATTCACCAAATTTTGTTACATGTAATTGTTTGGCTGCAAATGACATACAGTAAATTAATGAGAGAAACAGAAAACGGGAAGGTATATTTCCTAAATGATACAATAAACAATAACTAAATATCACAAGAGAAAAAGGTTTTACTGCTTGGTATTAACATGTATTGTGTCTGTAAGAACTACATTTGACATTCAGCATACACACCATTGTGGACAAGATATTGATAATGGCTGTCCTTTTTGTAGGCTGCTCTTTTTACAATGCACCCAAGATTTTCCATTTTTTCACAACATGTAACATGTGATGCAAAATATGCAGCTATTGGACTACCAGCACTTATTTTGATGTGTAATTTTTCCATAATGAAGAGAAAGAGGATATTCAAAGCACAAAGGGGAGATGTCCATTAGTAAAGAGTTCACAGATATTTACTGTTTAAACACAATACCCTTTATAGTGAAATTTATGGTCCATAAGATTTTCTACCCTCATGTGAAGGCTTACATCCAGTCATTTGATACAGTAGGTCCAGCAGGTTGTGATCATTAAATTTGAGCTCTTATGTAAACACGTAAGAACATGTAAAGCTCAATGGCTTCCTCTGGAGAGGTGGGTGGATGAAGACTGTTTTCTGCCATGGCAAGGCAGCAAATATCAAACACTGTATCATCACAGGGATACGGTCCTCTCTGAAGGCATTCCTCTCTGCAGGCGTCTATCTTTTGCTGGGATACCTCTTTCAGGTACTCTCTGGCACCAAAAAGTTGAGGTAGGGTGTACATCATCACTGGGCGCCCACCTGGAGACACAGCATTTCTGCATGGGCGAATCCTGTGAGTGTTCCAGAGGTGAACAACCTCCTGCAGTTCTCTCTAAATATAAGTAAATAAAAGTAGACAGTAAGAAAATCAGTTCACACATTTGCTATACCAACTGCAGTAAATATTATATTGCATTAAATAGCCAGTAATGTAATTCAAATCAGCTCCAACTTAAACATCTGCAGTTGTAGTAAACTGTCTCATGCAATTATCTTTTTTTTCATACTTTGAATATATACTGCTGATATTACTGTCCTTTGTTTTGAATGTAACCTACATGGAGTGAGCACTTCACTTAATATCAGTAGGCCTATGATATTAGTACCACACTAACAATAACCCACTACATGGGGCGGTACTACTGCTTTTGGAGAAGTAAAACATCTGACATTCTTGAACCACTAATCAGGTGTCACAAGAAACAACATAAATGTATTTCAGTTCTTACCTCTATTATTTCAAGACATGTGAACTGAATGAAACTTTTGTCCAGAAAGTCACCAGAAAAGGAGTCTGAGTCTTTTAGATCTTGGAACAGGTTCATCCAGAACTGTGCGTGTTGCCGCCTTAAAAAGCCCCACCAGTTCTCTATTCTTTGGTTGTGATTGCTCGATCCATACAGATAACATCTGTGCGAAAAGTTGTCCAGATGATCGTGCCTCAAGAACATCTGCATTTGTTCAACGTAACAGTTCTCGGTTCCGAGGTCCGAACGAATTCGGGCAGCAGTTCCATTCCTTGATGACACCTCATCAATGAAGTAGTGCGCGATTATCTTGGGATCACTGTTTGTAGAGTAAGCATGCAGCCAAATCACCATTCGTGAAAATCCATCTATTGCACCATTGATGCAGATCCCGTACGGTTTGAGTTTATCATAGGAGTCTACATGCCACAAAAAGTTTGGGCCTGGATTCTGGTACATACGCCTCCGAAGGCGATTCCGGCGCCTCAGCTCCACACCATGCAGATCCAATATTTTCAGCAGTCTCCTGATCGTCTCTTGAGTCACCACGTAGCCAGCCTGAATGCATTTCAAATCTGCTCTGAGTTAGCCTCCATGATAAAGGAGGAGGATTAAAACATGAAGACTAAAAGTGTTAGAATTAAAACAAGATATATTTATCTGCCTCAAACATCCAAAAAACAGGAATTAAAAAGTAACTTTACGGTATTTTATTTAGTATTTGTGCAGAAACTTACTTCCAACATCCAGTCTGGTTCCTCCACCAAAAGTCCACCACAGTGATACAAACTGACTGAGCCGTCGTACAAAAACCTCTGACTGTAGAGAGACACGGCTCTGACTCTGTCTGACTGAACTCAACCTACAAGATTCACTATTAAAGTTTAAAATGATGATTCATCTTCTGGCTTCATATTTTCTATCTTCATATTCTTCAATGAGTTTTTGAATTTCTATTTCTGAAGTGAACTTTGTCTCTTAGCAAAAACTTATTTGTGCAAAAATTAAATATAAATACAGAGAAGAGACTGTTTTCCGTAAAATGTAAAGAAAAAAAGAAAAATTGCGGCTGAAATGATAAAAACAACTAAATATTTGACTTACTTCCAACATCCAGTCTGGTTCCTCCACCGAACGTGTACCACAGTGATACAAACTGACTGAGCCGTCGTACAAAAACCTCTGACTGTAGAGAGACACGGCTCTCTGACTTTGACACAAACACACTCAACTAAATCAGTCTCTGATTGTAAAATATCATCAGCTGATATGAAAAGTGACGATAACACAGAGCCACAGATTTACACAAAACATTTTTTTTATTTCATATATATTGATTTTTAAATTAAAATTAATTTTCTCTTTAACTCAATTTAAATTAGACAGACGACTTTTCAAAACTTTTTTTTTTTGGATAAGCATGAAGCCAAAATTGTATAAAATTAGTATTTGAATATTATCTAATCAATACTCTGATAGATTGATTGATAAATTGATTGATTGATAACCAGCATGATGAGAGTGAACTGATACAACTGATACATGCAAAAAAGAATAAAAAGAAAAGCTACAAAAATGTTGAAAATGATCTGATGATCTAGATCTGAAAGAAATAGCAGTGTATCATCAGCAAAGAGAGATATAAATTGTTTTTGATTTCTTTTAAAAAGTCATCTTGGAAGAATTATGACATTTATTTCAATTCAGTTCAGTTCAGTTCTGTTGGAGTCAGTCAGAACATTTCCATAGAGAGCCACTTTGCATCAGCAGCAGCATGCTCCAGTGCTCTGGGAGAGTTTATAGTCCTGAGAGTTGAACACTGGATGACTGACAGCTGTCCTTCATGACAACAGAAGACACAGAAATCCTCCTCATCAGAAACATGACTTTGACCTCCGTCCTCATCTGGACTC